>JAOPJO010000034.1:14864486-14880537 GCA_027123675.1 Molva macrophthalma | reverse complement strand
CTCAGGGAGAAGCTACAAGGTGAAGGAACTGTTGTTAGTGGCTCTCAGGGAGAAGCTACAAGGTGAAGGAACTGTTGTTAGTGGCTCTCAGGGAGAAGCTCCAAGGTGAAGGAACTGTTGTTAGTGGCCCTCAGGGAAAGGCTGCACAGTGAAGGGGACAGTCTGTGGCCCTCAGGGAAAAGCTACCAGTGAAGGGGTCTTTTGTAAGTGGCTTCCAGGGCGGGGTCGTGTAACGGTCGTCTCGTTGCTGCACTGTACTGTTCTTTTGCTCTTTTGTCTTTCCTCGTATGGGCTGCCATGCTTTTTTTTGGTTTTGCCTTTCACTCAACTTGCCCTCTGTTTGCATTGTCCCCATGTCACCACGGCCTACAGAAGTGATCTACGTGTCGGCAGCAGGCAGCATGCTCTGTCAGATCATCAACTCTCTGCTGCTGCTGCCCGTGGCGGTGGCCAGGCCTCTGCTGGGCCACCTGCTGGACCTGCTTCCTCCCCTGGACCGCCTCAACCGGCTGCTGCCCGCTGCCTCGCCCCTAGAGGACCAGGAGCTGCAATGGCCCCTCCACGGTGAGAACATGAGCACACGGGGCTGACGAAGCCCTCACTAGTGGCAATCAATGAAAGATCATATTATATTTATGATCATATTACCGAAAACGTTCCCTTATTTTAAAGGACAACCCCGGACTGTGCGATCAAACCATCGTAACTGTCTCTCCTGGCTTCACTAAAAACATCTGTTACCAATATAATTTGTCAAAATCCCTTTGTTGTGCCAAATCTGCCAAAGAGCTTTTAGCGTGATGTAAACTATAGAAATATAGCACTTTCTTCTTCATCATTGTGCGTCGGTTTGTGTACAACATAACAGCAACTCGCCACACAAGTTCTTTACCAAATGTCCTATAACAATGACCAAAGTGCTATATTGCTATTGTTTCCATTTGTGACAGACGCTTTCATGCAAAAAAAGGTTTTAGTGAAGCCAGGAGAGACGGTCTCAACCAGATGGTTGAGACCGGTATTATCATTTCAAATCTAGCAGCACATTAACAATGGCACCTAATTGCATTTCATGGGTATTGAGTTTTATCGACGTTTGAAACTGGCCAGCTGACTTTTCTTTTTTCTTATTCCTCCTGTTTGCCCAAACCCTGTGTTGGGGGTCAAGGCACCCCAGACTTTGCAGAACCTGCCGTGGGGGCGTCCCTGGCCCAGCCAGCCCTGTCCTGGGTGTGGCTGGTGGACCTGGAGAGAACGGCTGCACTGCTGGTGGGCCGCTGTCTCGGGGGCATGCTGCAGGGCGCACCCACCTCGCTGGAGGAGCAGGACACGGGCTACTGGCTCAGAACGCCCCTCTTCAGCAACGGCCTGGAGATGGAAATCCCATTGTTGGGTAGGAGGAGTGACTGTCCCTGCTGTCATGGTTCATTATTTAAAGATATTCGTAATGTTTATTTAAACTAATTACAAAAATGTTGATGTATTGATTTTCTAACCCATCCTAAGAAAATGTAAGTGACTTCGTCTTTTCTGTAGTGACTCATGAGGATTGAATGCAGAGAAAGCTTTTTTAAGGCTTGCTTATCTTTGTTGGCTCCAGACCCTTGCATCACCTCCTTCCTGGAAGCAGCACTGTCCGGCAACGAGGAGCAGAAGCCCCTGGACTGCACACTGTGTCCAGACCTGAGTGTTCTGGCAGACCTGGCTCTGGGCTCCACCAAAGAGCCTAGCAACAGCCTGTGGATCAACATGCAAGACTATGCACTCAGCAAAGGTCTGTGTTTGGGGCTGGACTCACATCTATATGTACCTTGTCTCGGTGTAGCTTACATCACATCTATATGTGCCTTGTCTCGCAGTAGCTTACATAACATCTATATGTACCTTGTCTCGGTGTAGCTTACATCACATCTATATGTGCCTTGTCTCGCAGTAGCTTACATCACATCTATATGTGCCTTGTCTCGCAGTAGCTTACATCACATCTATATGTGCCTTGTCTCGCAGTAGCTTACATAACATCTATATGTACCTTGTCTCGGTGTAGCTTACATCACATCTATATGTACCTTGTCTCGGTGTAGCTTACATAACATCTATATGTACCTTGTCTCGGTGTAGCTTACATCACATCTATATGTACCTTGCAGTAGCTTACATCAAGTCTAGTTGTTCCTTGTCTCGCCGTAGCGTAAATCACATCTATATGTACCTCATGACCTTATTGCAATAGCTGACAATGTTTGTGATATCAACTGTATAGCGACTCTACAAATAGCTGTGGTGTCTCTTGTTGCAGACTGGGACAACGCATCTCTCAGTAATGAGTCTCTGTTGGACACGGTGTCCAGGTTCGTGCTGGCAGCTCTGCTGAAACACACAGCTCTGCTGGGCCAGGCCTGCGGAGAGGGGAGGTAAAGCACCAACAAACGACATGAGGCGAAATATACAATCTTATTTTAAACTGTCTCGGCTGTTTTCGTATTGTTCCGTTACCGCAACATCCAATCTAGGAATAAAAAAAAATGTGATTAAACATAACTGATGCTGTTTAAAATGGTCTTTCAGGTAATGTTTAGTACCTAATTTAGTACCATAGTGACTCTGGCCCATCTCGCCATAGCTCTTGTTGATCAGCCATCCTTTCTGTCTAATAAGGTACCAGCCCTGTAAGTCTCTGGCAGAGGTGTACCGTAGTGTGTACAAAGTACGGAACCGCCTGCTGGCGTGTAAGAACATGGACTTCATCCAGACCCGCTCCTCCTCACGAGAAACCCGGGTGAGTGGGCAGAGGACAAGCGCAGCAACTGAACATCATAGAGATCATCCACGTCGCACCGCATTTGCCATGAATCCCCTCGCACTCAAAGAAGCACAGCAGGGTGAGCCGCCTGACCTCGCTGTGACGCCCGCTGCTCCCGTACAGATCTCCGAAAACCAGGACTCTCTAGACACGGACCCCCAGGAGTTCTCGTTCCAACACACCATCGACGAGGTGGAGGAGCGGGAGGAGAGGGAGGACCGTGAGAGAGACCAGGGCCACCAGGAGCAGGACGATGAGGAGGAGGACCGGGACCACGAAGTGATGACCGCTGGCAGTAAGTCCCCCCGGACCACCTGCACTTCAGCACGTTGGCGTTGTGCACTTTCTTAGGGTTGCCGCCTCCAGCATGGACTGATGTTTGGTTTATTGTCAATGTTTCTCAGATGTGGAAAATTCCAACAAAAATCTATATGTTAAGTAACAAACCGAATATCACTGGTGTTTTGGTGATGAGTGTCAGAATGTTGCCGCATTACAGGACAATGTAACGGCTGTGTAAAACAGTTCAAATGACACCCACTCATTCCCCTCTCCCAATACACCCCTGCCATGGCCAACGCCCCCTGGTCCAGTTATTCGCGCCTGCTCTGTCAAATCCACACATCATTAAGCTTCCTTGGTACAGCAACAGGATTAGCTGGACTGGCTAAAGTATGCCTTGGGCTCTGCAGGGCTCTGCCTGGCAGCCCCTCTGGAAAAGGCATCTCTAGGTGCACATGCTGTTATTTGTCAAGTTGCAACCCGACTGTTGCGGGTGTTTATTTTCTGTCGTAATATAATACACTGCATGCACACAACACAACACAAATCTGCCAAGGTTTTTTATGATATTGCAAATCATCATTGCAATACCTGATATAGTTGTTCGTGGCTGTTGCTGACCTGGGGTTTCTCGTACAATTAGATTGTGGATTTTTGTGGCGTCCAATTTAACAAGCGGCGCTACACGCGGCTGATGTTTGTTCCCTAACCTTCCCTAACCCTTTGCCCTGTTGTGTGTATGTCATGTTTTTATGTGTGTGTGTGCGCGTTTGGTGCGTGCGTGTGTTTTTGTGTGCGTTGCACGACACAGAAATCTTTCAATGTTTCCTCTCAGCACGCGAGGCGGCCCGCAGCCGCGAGAGAGAGAGAGCCGGCAGCAGTGGCCCCGTCCTGGGCCCCGGCTCCAGGGGCGGCGAGGAGGAGACCCCCGGCTCCCAGGAGGAGAGGAGGGGCAGCGCGGGCCCCCCTGAGGGCCAGGACCTTTACACGGCCGCTTGCAACTCAGTGATCCACCGCTGCGCTCTCCTGCTGCTGGGGGTGAGCCCCGTCCTGGGGGACCCCGGCAGGCAGAACCAGGAGGAGGAGCGGGTCCAGTCTGTCAGCGGGGGGGCGCAGGAGGGCCTTAGCTTCATGACCAGGTCAGCCCAAACACATCCCCCCCCGGGTCTGGTTTTCTGATTAACGCATTGTTCATTGAAAAGTTGAATACAGGGCATTTTCTTGTGAAAATTTAAGTTGACCTAATTTTATTTTTAAATTGCCTAGTATTTTACATGGACATTTTATATATTTTGTACTTGTTGAGCAAAACAAATATATAAGTTGTATAATGTAAGGACAACATAAAAACTGGTAGTTGCTAATTGTAATTTATACTGGGTAATTTGCCGTACCACATAGTGCTCAATATTCCAAACACCTGTTCCATACAGCAACAGTCAGAAAGTAGTGTTTTTTCTTCTGGAATTTAACTAAAACTATTTGACCTATTTTACATATTTCAACCATTCCTTTCTTCATAGTAATACATTTTTTACAATTCACTTCCAAGTCTTTTTCTGCCTTGTTGCAGGCTTTTACAACTTTGACAAATTCCATTCAAATCTCCAACTATCTTTGTCCAAACCAGTATTGAGACGTCTTTTTCTACCATAAAAACAGACGACGCAAGCATTTCACTTCTAAGAAAAGCCATACTGTTAACAATACATGGCTTGTCAAGTGTAGCAAGAATATTGGGATGGCACATCATGTTCCCATTATATACCACCTCATTAGCGCTGTAACCAATGCAAGTCAGTTATTGTGGTGTGGGTCATAAAGTGTGTGTGTGTGTGTGTGTCTGGTATAGGAGTGAGAGTCTGAGTGCGGAGAGCCACTCTGTGCAGAGCAGTCCCAGCTTCAGGTTGCTCAAGTCCCGGAGCGAGTCGGACCTCTCTCAGCCCGAGTCGGACGAAGAGGGTTACGCCCTGGTAAGACATGCTCTTGCTTGTATACACAGCTGTTGCAACATACCAGAAACTGCATGCGCACAGTAACCTTTACACAGACACACAGTTGTGGACATTTGCAATTATTTTGTTTCACTGGTGGTTTATGATTGTTGTTATTCATGTTCATATGACAGAGTAGAAATGTCATCTCTTTCTCTCGGCATGCCCTGTAGGTGTGTGTTGTGTTTGCAAGACAAGGTGCAAGCCGGGATGATATGATTGTAGTGTGATGAAATGGTTTGTCTGCTTTCTCTCAGAGTGGCAGGAGAAATGTTGACCTGGACCTGGCCTTCTCTCACAAAAAAAGAGGTAGCGTTATAACCACCTCGAATATGATCTACAATTGTAGAGTGATGATGAAGACACTGATGTTGACGCTGTGTTACTCTTGATTCTTGTTGTTTTTGTCCTCTGATTTCTGTGCGAGGTAGTTTATTTACTGCTTTTGGGGCAGTTGAGCCCTAAAAACCAGAGGAGCTCCAAGCAAGTAAACAATGGCATGTCCCCACCTCTTGTTATACAGCCCGCTACTACGCTCCATGAATGTGATGCTCCATCCTTCCCTCTCCATAGCCCAGCACTCCATAGCCTATTTTCCCTTTTAGCATTCCAATGTGCCAGCCATGCATTCATCGCATGAAGAGCAAAGGGAAAAAGAAGCCATATGAATTGGTGTGCTTGTTATCTTCCCTAAATTATAAAAAAAAAACAACAACAAATTACTACTCTAGTTAATAAGAGAAAAGTTCTGCTGAGAATATTGTTTCAGCAATGTTGTGTGAATCCATGCAGTATAAATCATGTTTACAATTCCTGTATGGCCATGCAAGCCTGCTTGCCAATTCCATTTCCCCATGACTACATTCTGTCATTATTCAATACAGGAAACTGATTCTCTTATACACACAGTGTAGCTCAAAGGCTGATGATATTGGTTTTACTAGTAACTAAATACTAAAATAAAGCAAATTTGAAGCAACCAAACCAAGGTTGTTCATTTGCTTGATTAATATCAGCAGTGTTTAAAGAGCCAGTGAACCCGTTTTTATTTAGTTTTAAACGTGGTAATTTGTCTTATATGATTGTCAACATAATAATCTGCCATTTTATCACTGTTAATGAAATAGGTCCCCAATTTAGAAAAAAAGGGAAAATCTGATGTTTTTGCCATTCTCCCCAAAACACTATGTGAACGTTCCACTCTGCTGCGAATGCAGGTGGCGTTCTTTTGTGACGTCTGAGTGCCTTTTCCGAGGCACTCAGACGACCAAAGGGCTCCGGCAGTGCGGTGTGTGTGGACGTGTGGAGCTCTGTCTGCGCAGCGGTTCACTGTGACGTCCTAGAGAAAGTTGAGATTTTCGGACACTTATAGTATAACGCCACGGTGTGTGTGGATGGTAAAGCTCCGTCTGAGCAGCGATTTATTTAATGTCCGCGTCCAAGTGAGGGTTAGGCTTCCCGGACACCTAGTATATCGCTACGTTGTGTGACGCATTTCATACACAACATCGCTCATTATAGCGCTCGTATACAACTAAGGTACTAAAAAAGTATCACAAAGTTGGCGTGGGTCGTAACCATGGGGATAACATGCCCCTCCCTTCCTAAAACTTAACCCAAAACACATTTTTTTAAATCTCAGTGTTCGAATTCCAGCTAAAACAGTGGGTTCACTGTCTCTTTAGTATCACGCAACCTGGCGCTTATTGAGTCATACCATGGCAAGTGCAACAACTTGTAATGACTTCACCAGGTGGTGGTGCTGAGTTACGATTTTAGTGTTTGGCTGCTCTTTCTTCCACTTGGGATGAAAGGCTTGTTGAAGCATCACATTTTGTCCTTGGGGTGATCTATGACAGAATAACCTAAAAGCATCACATAACATGGCAGTTCTACTACAGATAACAGCCTCCTCCATACAACCACATGGATTCGTGATCACGTTCCGGATCAAGTGATAGTGAAGTCTTCCCCTCCCCCGTCTCCCCCTTGTCCCCGGGCCAGGCGTGCTGTACAGCTCTCCGGACTCCCTGGCCGAGTCATGGTTCCGGGCCAAGCTGAGTCGCAAGCGGAGCTACAGCTCGGCCCTGTCCTACGAGGACTCCGAGCTGGAGCTGAGCCGCTCGCTGGGCGTGCACGCCCTCATAGACAACATGGTGAGCTTCATCAGCGGTGACGTGGGCCTGGCGCCCGCCTTCAGGGAGCCCGACGAGGGCATGTCCACCAGCCCCCAGGCCACCGTGCTGGCCATGGAGCAGCAGCAGAACAGGGCCGAGGTACTGCGTTTACCATGTCATTATGTCTTTATTGTCACGTGTCTCATCTGCGATCCAGCAGTCCTACTATGCTATAGCAGCACTTCTGGCGAGATGGTTGGGGTGGGCCCAGAGTCTGGGCCAGACACCAAAAACTGAAGGGGGCAGGGTTACGCCTTGTTTCCTGTTTTGTTACAGAGCTACTCTACGCAAGAGAAACTCATTTGTGCAAGGGGATAAAGCTTTCAGAAGGGGATTTTAATAAGTGTATTTCTACAGTAGCCTGTACAAGGTAGGCTGTTTTCAAGGTCCACAGTTTACAACCTTGACAGCCACTTTGTCAACGAATGCTGATGTCTTGGCAGGATATTTGAGCTTCCCACTGTGAAAAGCTTCCAATAGGTTTTTGTTCGCGGTTAGCCAATTATACACACTTACAGATCCCCGCCTGCTGCAACATGATCGGTCAAAACAAATATGAAGCGGAAGAAAGTGAAATGCCCCTTTCACCCAGATTTGAGCTAGTGTGCTGTGATTTGTGATACATAGGACATTTGTGATACTATCACATGTCCTATGCATAAGGGTCATCTTTTGCATATTTCTGGATGTTGGTTTGAGTGTTTGAGTGTTGATCAACATGCTGGCCTCGGATAAAGAGCCTTTTGAAGGATAGTCACTGGAATAAAAAACCTAGAATGAACTTGACCCTGTGCTTGTAGTTGCGGTTGGAAGCGCTGCACCAGATCGTGGTGCTGATCTCTGGCATGGAGGAGAAGGGCAGCCAGCAGGGCCCGGCCCTGGGCCGCTCCAGCGGTGCCTTCCAGTCCTCCTCCCTGCTCACCTCGGTGCGACTGCAGTTCCTGGCCGGCTGCTTCGGCCTGGGCACGGTGGGCACCGGAGGGCTCAAGGGAGAGAACGTTCAGCTGCACCACTACCAGGTACAAGGCTTACAGGCTTACACATCATTGGTACAACGCAGCTATACCAATGATGTGATGGCTGGTGTTTTGAGTCATCCGCAAATGAAAACCATAACATGACGATTAGCTTTCTCTGGGATGTGGTTACCCATTGTTCATATTTGAGGATTCAATGTATTTTTTATTTATGTAAAGGAGACTTTTTTTTTTTTACATGGAGGAAGATGGTCCTTATGTAAGCATGTTGATTTGTGGTATTTTGTAGGATGGTGTGAAAGCTGCAAAGAGGAGCCTTCAGATGGACATCCAGACTGCTGTACACAAGATCTACCAGCAGTTATCTGTCACACTGGAGAGGGCCCTGCAGGCCAACAAGCACCATATAGGTACAACCCTTTCATAATGTACAATCCCAAAGTAATGGAAGAAAGCAGAACCAGTTAGTTGTTATTTGATGCACAGAACAACTCTAGATCAGGTTTTTTTTTTTTTTCAAGTAGTCATGATTAAGAAAATAACCCACGATTCAGAGAAAGAGAATGAGAAAGCCAAGCGGCTGAGTTCAGTGCATCCGACCGATGACCCTACTGGTATTTTCCGTGTTCCTGTTTATCCTGGATATCATGGATGGTGCAAGAATAGTGTGATACTTGAGAGAGATCCAGCTGTGTGCAAAACAAACAATGGCGAGGGCAATGACACAAAGTAAAGAGAAATAACGTCCGTTATTTGGTCCAGTTGAAAATTCTAATGTTTCCCCATTTCCAAAAGCTACATCAAAGCACTCAGATTAGGGCTTGTAGTTGTGAAATTGGCCGGCGTTTATTTATTTTTTTAACTAAAAGACAGGAAACAGGGTGCTGCAGGTCAGCCTAAGTCCCAGTGTGAACCAACATAATCCGTTGTGGTTGCTTGGCATGTCGGTTGTTGTGATGTCATGTTAGAAATGTGTTGTTTAGGTAAGAACTGGCAGCAGGTGAAGATGTTGGGCTGTATGTTGGTGGTTAGTGCTGTTGCTTTACAGCCAGATGGTCCTCTCTCTCTCTGTCCTCCTGCGGTGGACCTTAAATTACATCATGGATGTTGCTAAAACGCATAGAAATGATGAAACCCATTCATTTTCATCCATTCAACCATTCAAAACAAAATATATGATTTTCAATCATTGCACTACAGATAGTTTATAGCACTGTAAGGGCCCAGCTGGCGTTTCTTTACCCGGTAGAACACCATATCCCCCCCTCACATTTTTGTTCTCCCATCGTTTCTTCTTCCTTATCACCATAGAAGCGCAGCAGCGCCTCCTGCTGGTCACCGTCTTTGCGCTGAGCGTGCGCTACCAGCCGGTGGACGTGTCCCTGGCCATCTCCAGCGGGCTGCTCAACGTGCTGTCCCAGCTGTGCGGCACAGAGACCATGCTGGGTCAGCCACTGCAGCTGCTGCACAAGCCTGGGGTTTCCCAGCTCAGTACGGCCCTCAAGGTGGCCTCCACGCGCCTACTGCAGATCCTGGCCATCAGCACCGGGTGAGGGACACCGAAGGAGAGAGGGAGAGAGACAATCTCAAGAGTAGATGTTTTTAGTATTATCTCCTAATATTTGTAAAGCCCATAGCGCACGGACGGATGTCGGGACGCACGCAAAATATTGTTTTCAAATTTTCTCGTCCCAAATAGACTTGAGTCTTATCTGAGGCGAGAGAAAAAATACAGCCCCGCTACATTCGCACTCTGTGTGCTGGATTTGTTAAAAACAATATGATTATATTAATATTTTTGGGTGGCGCTACAACTATGAAGGGACATTCGCGCTCTTAGGTCTTAACTTACACATAACATTTGATATGAAATAGTTGGGATCAACTATACTATGTTTGTTCAAAATGAAGTGGACCTGGTGGTCAAGTTGGTACCTTTAATACACTTCTAAATGTATGTTTTTATTTTGTTTATTTATTTATTTTATTAAATGTTTTATTATTTACTCACTACAATTTGTAAGCCATTTAGCATCCACCCAGACATGATGTTTGACACCTGCTGTCCTCTCTTCTTCTCTGGTTCTCGCAGGACGTATGCAGACAAGCTGGGTCCCAAAGTGGTTCAGTCCCTTTTGGACCTGCTTTGCAGTCAGCTGAAGAACCTGCTGTCCCAGGCTGGCGTCAGCCTGCTCTCCTCTGGCAAGGACCAAGAAGAAACCAAACAAGACGATGGTGCAGACGCCGACAAAAAAGACTTCAGAGGTACGCTGAGAGTACATAATTAGACCTGCATAATAATTATGTAGGTACGACTTAAGAGCTATTATTTGAGTGTAATTTGTTAGAAATCCCAAAGCCATCCATCAGCTATTAGTGAATGAAATGCACTGTGAAAATATCAGTTTTGACTGCGCCTGCCTCTTGTATGAGCCAATTTAAATTTTATTTCCATTTATTTCTGACCAATCAGGGCATCTCTTCCCTGATTGGTTCAGGAAGTCCATCTTGCCTGTCAATCACAGGTGCATGAAATGCAACACTTGTCAATGGCGGAGAAACGTAGGGAGGGAGGGGGCAGAGAGGGAGGGGAAGCAGCTTTAATCACACTCAAATTAAGTGTGCTGCCTGCTAGTAATGGTAATTTCCCCCTATCCTTATTCAAGCTCTGCTTCGGAAGCAGCACACGGCCGAGCTGCACCTGGGAGACTTCCTGGTCTTCCTCAGGAGAGTGGTGTCCTCCCAGGCCATCCAGTGCAAGATGGCCTCCCCCAAATGGACAGAAGTCTTGCTTAATATTGCAGCCCAGAAATGCTGCTCAGGTGCGGTTCACTTTACGCAGTACAAAGAATGAATCCATAACTTCCAATGAATCTCACCATAATATCTCCCTTGATTTTCCCTTATCTTTCTCAGGAGTCCCTCTTGTGGGGAACTTGAGAACGCGGCTCCTTGCACTCCATGTCTTGGAGGCTGTTCTGCCTGCCTGCGAGGCCAATGTAGAGGATGACCAAATGACCCAGGTACTGTTCACTTGTCTATGTTCGATCTGCTTTGAGCTACAATGGGGAACAAGATGTTGAAGAGAGCTCAGTCCTGAATTCCATGGTTTAAATCACTGTTGCCTATAGCTCTCCCAGATATGCCTCAGAGTCTGTCCTCCTTTGATTCCGCCTACATAACCATGTCGAGCATACAGCTTTAATACCATACACACATTCACATAAAACCATACCTTTGCAACTTTATGGTGCCGTATGGCAAATTCGATTTGAATATGGGTAATGATTTATGAGGCAGCCAACCATAGTCATGCATTGCGTCCCAGGTGGTGGAGCGTCTGTTCTCCCTGCTGTCTGACTGCATGTGGGAGGCCCCCGTGGCCCAGGCCAAGCACACCATCCAGATCAAAGAGAGGGTGCAGGAGCTCAAGCTACAGGTACGCTACCAACCAACCATCCCTTCTTGTCCTCCAACCTACACGCAAGTACCCATTGGCCAGTTCAGTGACTGATGGATGGATTGACCTATAGGGTGACGCCGAGGAGGAGGACGAGAACCTGCCCATCCAGGAAGTGTCCTTTGACCCAGAGAAGGCCCAGTGTTGCGTGGTGGAGAATGGCCAAGGGCTGACCCACGGCAGCGGGGGCAAAGGCTACGGTCTGGCCTCCACAGGGATCTCCTCTGGATGCTATCAATGGAAGGTATGCTGCCACCGCTACAGCCAGATATGGAGCTTGTAAATAGATTTGGCTTCAATGGGCAATACAATTGAAAATTATATTCTGTCCTTTAGTTTGGAAGCAACAGTGACTTTTTACCAGTTCCAAGCGATGGCAAGAAGGTTCTTGGTGGTTCTTGGTGGATGGCAAGAAGATTTTAAAGAGCCTTTCCCATTGGTTACATGCAGATTATTATTTGTAAATAAAAATGTATTGCTATAAAACACCAGACAAGAGGACTCTTTTTAGCAACTTTTTCCTCTATGAGAGATTAAGGGTCTGGGAATATTGTCTGATTCAACACTGTAAATATGATCTCTTATTGTCCTTTAGGACTGTACTATACCGTGTTGAAGATACTACATCCACCCAATAGGCCCTCCATTTGACTCATAACCCCATGCAACACACTACAGCCTTTGTTTTGTCATTTCTTTTTAAAAGTTCTACATCGTGAAAGAGAACCGGGGCAACGAGGGCACGTGCGTGGGCGTGTCCCGCTGGCCCGTGCACGACTTCAACCACCGCACCACCTCGGACATGTGGCTGTACCGCGCCTACAGCGGCAACCTCTACCACAACAGCGAGCAGACGCTTACCCTCAGCAGCTTCACGCAGGGGGACTTTATCACCTGCGTGCTGGACATGGAGGCCCGCACCATCTCCTTCGGCAAGAACGGCGAGGTGAGAGGGAGGGAGGGAGAGAGAGAGGATGAGAGAGAAAGAGAGAGGGAGGTGATGACAGATATTCAGCCCAGTACTGCCGCTCAATCGGGGCCGAAATAAGAGTTTGACTTATTTGTATTTTTGTCTATGAATGAATGATGTACAATTCACCAACGGAATGCAATTTTTCTTTAGGTTGTCATGATTTGAGATACAAGATCGGCCTTGTATCTGTTGTAGTTGTTATCATAATTGGGTTCTTAAAGATATCCCCCCCCTCCCGCCATCTACTATAACAGGAGATAAGTGCCTTGACACAAACACCCGTGTAATGTCTAACCGTAGTCGCTGTAGACAGCAAATATTTACTGCCTTTACTAAACGGATGAAACGACTCTCTCCGCAGGAGCCTAAGTTGGCCTTTGAGGATGTTGATGCCACTGAGCTCTACCCCTGTGTTATGTTCTACAGCAGTAATCCAGGGGAGAAGGTAAGACACCCTGGGATTTGCAATACTTAACATTTAACTCAATTGAGTATCTGTCTGAGTATCTAGGCGTAACATTCATCTCAGGATATGGGAAGAGCAAAATTAGTTGTCATGCTACATCGAGAATTTGTGTTTTCCCAAACATTGTAATAAGATAAGAAAATCAACAAAGTGGTAGGTTGCATATTGTTATTTCACATCTCTCAATCCCCGCGTATACATCTTTGAACCAGCGTCCGAACCTCTTGGTGGTCTTGGTTTGTCTGCCTGCTTTCTAAAGGACGAAATGTCCCCAACTGAACCCTAATGCTCTCATCGGGTGTCCAGGTGAAGATCTGCGACATGCAGATGCGCGGCACGCCCCGGGACCTGCTGCCGGGCGACCCGGTCTGCAGCCCCGTGGCCACGGTGCTGGCCGAGGCCACCACGCAGCTCATCCGCATCCTGCACCGCGCCGATCACTGGACACACCGCATCAACAAGATCATGGTGGAGCGACTCCACACCATCAAGGCCTGCTTCCGGGAGTCTGCGACCAGCGGGGGCCAGAGGCTGAAGAAGAGTCGCTCGGTGCAGAGCCGCGAGGAGCACGACGCACAGAGGGAGAGCCAGGACGCGGCCCTCCACCAGGAGGAGCGGGGCCGGCAGGGCCGCCTCGGGGAGCTGTCGGAGCAGCACCTGCGGACGCTGTGCACGGAGGTGTGGCCCGTGCTGGCGGTGATCGGCGGCACGGATGGCGGCCTGCGCGTCGGGGGCCGCTGCGTGCACAAGCAGACGGGACGGCACGCCACCCTGCTTGGGGTGGTGAAGGAGGGCAGCACCTCGGCCAAGGTGCAGTGGGACGAGGCGGAGATCACCATCAGGTACCGCTGGGGGACCCGCCGCTCGTATTCCGTGTACCGATCTGTTTGTTCTCACTGAGCGCGTTTTGTCACAAAGAGCATGCCGTTCTTTTGGAGTATGACCGTGTATGCTGGAGAACGTGCCAGACGTTTTGTTCAGCCACGGTGAATGGACCTTACACGCTGTTGCCACAGAGAGTTGTTGTGGCAACCACTGTGCAACATAATAACCAGTGATTCATTCAACACTGACCAATCAGCTTACCAATAGATATTAACATTCTACACACAGCTGTTTACCATGTTAACAACACACTTTCATTCAACATTACATATTAAATCTTAATAAATATGCATGAATACGAAAAGAAGCCACTTTTGAATTACTGGTTGCCACATGCTCTGGAACTTTACATGCAATATCCACTATGTTGAAATGGGTTGTAGAAGGTTTTTGTTTTATTTTCATAGCCTACAAACATGAAGTTGATGCCATCTAAATACTTTGCTTGCCTCTCTGCTCCCTACTTCATGGCTGACTAATGAAGATTCTATCCCATCATTTCCCCTTGCATCGATCAAACATAACTTTTCATTGATCCAGTGTGAAGCGACCATTTCTGACCATCCTCTTTTGCACGTATCATCATTGCATACGTGCATGCGCATGCTCTTCTTCTATCCTGCCCTCTCCCTCACTTTGTTTTTTTCCTTCCTTCCTTCCTTGTCTTCTCCTTCACTCCTCCTCACCACCTTCTATTAAAGCTTCCCAACTTTCTGGTCGCCTAGTGACACGCCGCTGTACAACCTGGAGCCCTGCGAGCCGCTGCCCTTCGACGTGGCGCGCTTCCGCGGCCTGACCGCCGCGCTGCTTCTCGACATCACCTTCCTCACCAGTGTCCAGGAGGACGCCGCCGCCGCCAAGCTAGGCCTGCGGCGCCATGACAAGAGGCACCGCAGCGCCACGTCGGCAGGCCATGAGGCGGCCGGCAGCGACGACCGCCCCGAAGCCGAACAACAGCAGCAGCAGCAGCAGCAGCAGCAGCAGCAGCAGCAGCAGCAGCAACAGCTGCAGCAGCAGCAGCAGCAGCAGCAGCAGCAGCAGCAGCAGCAGCAACAGCAGCAGCAGCAGCAGCAGCAGCAGCAGCAACAGCTGCAGCAGCAGCAGCAGCAGCAGCAGCAGCAGCAGCAGCGGGCCGACTCCGCCAAGGACTCTGCCTCCGTGGTCGTGGCGCCCGCCTCGGACCTGCGCGTCTCCCACAGCCTGGATGAGGTGAAGGCGCATGCCGCGCCCAACTCCCGGTCCGACAACGACATCTCCCTGTACGCCACGGGGCCTCCTCCTCCGCAGCAGCAGCAGCAGCAGGCCGGCGGGGCGGTGGCCAGCGAGAGCGTCCCGGCCGCCGGATCGCCTCATCACCCCCCCGGCGGCGAGGGCGTCAGGAGGAGGGGCCACGACTCCTCGCTCGCCGCGCAGTCGGAGATGCACGCGGTGCAGCTGTCCTATCTCTACCTGGGGGCCATGAAGGCCCTGAGCTCCTTGCTCAGCTGCAGCAAGTATGCAGAGCTGCTGCTCATACCCAAGGTACACGCAGGCTGAGACACCCATCATAGCGCAGGGCTGCACAGTTAGGACAAGCATTATAATTGGGATTGTACTGCCCAATATTGGGATTGTGAGCAGTCGATTCACAGATTATCAGTTCAACCATGTCACAGTGCTTCATATATTTAGCGGTAGTGATTACTCCGATTGCGCAGGGCCACACATTATTTTTGCACCCTTAAAAGCAATGCCTGTATTTGTTTGTGTGCGTTTTTGCCGAGTACGGTTTATAATTCGTATTTTAATGTAAATGGCGTACGAAATCTGTATTTATTAACATTTAACATTAAAAAAAAAATTGTATGCAACCTTTATGCTTAGCTTATTGCAGGGGATAGAATTTAAAATTCAATGAATTCAATTCATTGTGCAGCCCTAGTTTTACGCCAGCCCTGATGTTCATCAGGGATTTCATCACGATGGACATAGCGTTTAGAACCGAGACGGAACCAAGACGCCCACTAGGCAAATAGGGCTCATGGGTCATCATTT
>JAOPJO010000034.1:14784931-14810554 GCA_027123675.1 Molva macrophthalma | reverse complement strand
ACCTCCTCCACCTTCTTGGGCAGGTCGGTGGACACAGCAGTGAGTGTGACGGTCAGCTTGGACGTGGGCTCCTGGGCATCCGACAGGTCAACAGTGCTGGAGATGGTCACTGCGACGGGCAGAGGGGGCAGCGGGCTGCACGTTGCCATTCCCAGAAGGGGCTCAGACTCTGGTTCAGGCCGCAGCCGCTCCACCTTGGAAACAGGGAGTGGTTCCAGTTTGACCTGCAGGGAGTCCGTGAGGGACTGGATGTGCCTGTGGTTGTGGTGCTGCGGTTGGCTGCTGTCCAAGTCCACGGAAGAGAACAGCATGGCGCCACTCAAATCTGGCGCCTCGTAGAAGCTTTTAGGCTCCAGAACACCGCCCTGTGGGTGGTTCAAAGACAGAGGCACGCTGAGTGGGACACTCTGGAGTTCAGGCTCCAAGTCCTGTTGGAAGTTAGCATGCGGGGAGGGGACGACCAGATCTTGCACAGCAGCCTCTCTCAGACCAAGAGCTGCTACTGCGGAGGTGCATGGAGGCACTGGGAGGTCCACCTCCATCACGGCCGGCTCCTCTCTGTGGGACATGGTGTGTCGGATATGTGGGCTTTGCACCGTGGTCTTATGCTCAGGTAACTCTGTCTCCTCTGTCTTGTCAGGGAGGGGCAGGTCGGGCAGCGAGAACGGACCTAGGTCATCCAGCTCGTCCACGGCGGCCGGGAACGGATCAGCCCAAGGCACCACAGGCTCGGGGCTCACAGCTGGAACCATGTGGCTCTCTGGCGGGGTGTTGGTGGTGTTGATGATGAGGGTGGGGGTGGGAGGGATGAATCCGTGGGAGGGTGGTGGGCTGTCCGGCCCGCCACACGATGGGTCCGTCTCCATCTGCTGAGTATCCTCCATGGGTGGCTTGTTGCACTCTGTGAAGAAGGCCTCCAGCGGTGTGGAGGAGGAAGACGTGTTCAGATAGTTTGGCTCCGTGTCCATAGTGGTGTCCGGCCTCTCCGGAGAGGGGATGTCTGCCACAGCTTCCTTCTGTTCGTCAAAGTCACTCTCAGGGACGTAGGTCCTGTAGGCAGCATAGGGCGGTGTGACGGAGGGGTGGCCGGAGATGTGCTGCATCTCGTGGTCGGAGTTGGAGTAGGGGCTGGTGATCTTGGAGACAGCTGCCTCAATCTCCCGGAATGTCCGGTTTGGGGACTTCAGGAGCATCTCCGAGTTCCAGCTCATGGTGTGGTCGCAGGAGGACTCGCCCAGTGCGGTCGAGGCAAGGGCGTGGTCTAAGGGGTGGTGGACCTCCGAAACCTGTGGATCTGGAGACTCTGCAGTCCAGCTCTTCCTCATGGGGTCCTCGATGATGGGGGGGAAGGCACACACCTCTCGGGGTTGATCCGGCTCCTCGGCCATGCATTGGTCCTCTTCATCTTCTCTGTCGTCTAGCTCATCTTCAACCTGCTCCTCTTCCTCCACCTCATATTCCTCCTCTTCTTCCTCCCACTTATACTCCTCTTCTTCTTCTTCCTCCTCCTCCTCCTCCTCTTCATCTTCCTCCTCCTCCTCCTCCTCATCAGGCTCCTCCATGGCCGAGGGCAGGTAGTCTGTGCCACTAACGGGGTCAGAGGGCACCAGGTCGGGCTCACTATGGTGAGGCTCTGAGATATCATCAATGTCCAGCGGCGGCAGTGCGGCGGGCGCCGGCGTCGGTGGGGCGGCAATGTCCAAACAGGGCTCCTGAGGGTCGGGCCGGTGCACCGGTGTGGACGGCTTCAGTAGGAAGCTGTTGTACATGCCCTCTGAGGCGTTCTCTCCGACCTCGGGACCGGCGAGCACCGATGTGGCCCCGTTCTGGTGGCTGTCCGGGTGCGAGGAGTCCACCCGAGGAGATGGCATTCGGACGGGGGAGAAGTAGGGAGGCGACAAGCACTCCAGGCGGTCCAGTGCCGCTTTGTCCTCACGGAGCTGGGAGGACGAGGACAGGTCGAACTCTGAGCCAGTGGGGCCGCTGTGCTGTCGGAGGAACTTGTCGGCCTCAGCCTTGAACTCCTCCTCCAGGGGGCGCCGGACCTCCGAAGAGGCAGAGCGGCTGACCAGGGGCAGCTGCAGGTTCTTGGCAGGGGTCAAGCAGGTGCCCTCCTGGAAACTGTGGGAGGAGTTGGAGTACCTGCTGAAATACGAAGAGAACACCGTCAGATAAGGCAAGTTAGAGTAGAGTAAAAAAATACATTATACACAAGTACACAAGTCATTTGCTTACATTGCTTACATAAACAACACTGACTATTATTTGATGAAAGTGAAGTGATCAATTCTAAGGCCACATTCACGCTGCAAGCCAAAGTGGCCAAAATACAAAAGAAAATTATTTGGGCCACTTTTGCTTGCATAGTGAACAAGGCCTAAGTGACTTCAGTGTACACATACATTCAATAAACATCATAACAGATTTTTTACAAATACACTGAAATACCTTTCAAAGAAGGATGGAGAACAGGCATTCATGGACATGGTCATCGCGGAGGAGTTCTGGCAGTCAAGCCCGTCAAACAGGTCGGGGTAATCTTCAGCACTGCAGGACGGCGTCCTTGGCGTCTGCATCACCTCCTCGTAACTGGGACAGGAGATGACGGAGGTTGGCGTGGGGACTCCTGTTGGTCGGTTCTGGTCGGGCCTGGGCGACGCAGGGAGGTTCTCTTTCATCTGGTGGCCCGCCATCCAGTCGTTGGAGTTCTGGCGGTCCATAGGTGCAGGCTTACGGTCGGGCGACATCATCTGAGCAGGAAGGCCAACGTCCTTCAGCTTCTTCTCCTTGAGAGCAGACTCCAAGGTGTTGGGCTTCTTGGATGCCAGCTCGTTGCGGTTCTTCCTCACTTCCTCCATGGATTTGGTCTTTTCCTTGAGTTTGGGGTCTCCTGATCGGTGCCTGAGCTTCTCCATCTGCTTCATCCTCTCCTTGTGCCTCTTGTGGCGCTCCTCGATCTCCTGGTCCTTCAGACTCAACATCTGGCCAAAGCTGGTGAGGCGGAGATCTCCGTCCACCAGGAGCTTCTCTCGTGGGCGGTGATCCTTCCGCACCACCTCCTTCGTCTGACTCAGCTTCTCAGTTTCATCCTTGATCTTGGACTTTGTGTGGTCCACCCTGCTGCTCTCTTTGTCTAATGTATCCCGATTCCTCTCCTTCTTCATGTCGTATTTGGGACTATCCTCCTTTGAGCGATCCTTCAGGAAGGTGACCTGTGGACTCTCTTTGGAGCTGGACTTAACGTCCTCTTTAGAGTGTTTGACTGAACCAAAGCCCTCCGTGCACTTATGCTTCTCCTCTTTGATCTTCTCCTTGTGTTTCTCCTTCTTCTTCTTGTCCTTCATTTTGTCACTGAGGACACTGCTTGTCTTGTCTTTGTCCTTTTTGGACATCTCTTTTTCAAACTCAAGAGTCTTGTCAAATTCGTCCTGGCAATCAGCCTTTGAGCCGTACGGGAACGTGTAGGGATCTGCCTCCAGGGGCATGGGCTCCTTCTCGAAGGGCAGGCTCTCCCTGCGACAGTAGGACTCCCTGAGCTCCTCAGTCTTGTCCCGTCTCTCTCCCTTCTCCTTCTTCACCTTCTCCTTGTCATGGCTTTTCTTGGAGGAGGAGGACGACGAGTGACGGTGCCTCTCCTTCTCCCTGAACTTATCCTGAGGGGTGGATATGGAGAGGGAGTCCCTCCTCTCCTCAGACACATCCGGCAGGCTGATGGAGGAGTCGTAGTAGCTGCTGAGGACAGGCTCATGGCCGCGGTCCGTGAAGCTGTCTGAGGACATGTCACTGTTCTTGTCATTGGAGTCATCTTTATAGTCGTTCATGGCTTCCTCCTCCAGTTTCTCAAGGAGTGACTTCTCGTTATCACCACTGCTTTTGGAAGGTTTTCTTTCCTGTTTGTGTTTGCTCTTGGTTTTTTCCTCGCTGCCGTCCCTCTTGTCCACCACCTTCTGCTTAGTTTTCTTGTCCAGGTTGGATTCCACCGACATCCTGTCCTTCCTCTCCTTGTGCTTCATGTCCACAGATTCCTTCTTGTCCTTGCTGTGTTTTTCTAGGGAGCCTTTCCTCTCTTTCTCAAATATTGTCTTGTCCTTTTTCTTGTCTTTGTGTTCCTTGTCTTTCGGCTTCTCTGTGGTGTGTTTGCCGTCGACAGAGTATTTTCGGGCCTTTTCAGACATGAAGTGGTCCAGGTCATCCTGATCAGGCGTAGAATCTTTACGGTGGGAGTCAGACAAGCCGAGCGAATCACTCAGCTTGGCCACACTCCCGTTGTAACTGTCCTCCTCATCGTCGCTTTCATCCGTGAAAATGTCGGCGATCTTGTACCAAGTTTTCTCACGGATCTTCTCGGGCTTCCTCTCCTCTTTCTTGACCTCCAAGAAGTCTTTCTCTTTGTCTGCATGCTTGTCTTGAGAAACCTTCTCCTTTTTCTCTTTCGTCTGGTCCGAGGACATCTTGCGATCTTTGTCTTTTCCATGAGAGTCTTTATGTTTGTCTTTGGCTCCTTCCTTCTTATCTTTGGCCCCCCGCTCTGCATCCTTCTCTTTCACAGCCTTCTCGGTGGAGTTCTTCTCCGTCTTCTCCTTCTCCTGGTCCACTCCCCTATCTTTAGGTTTCTCCTTGTGCTTGTCGGATTTCGTCTTTTCCCTTTTTTCCACTCCCTCGCTTCCCTTCTTTTCTTTCTCTTTGCCGGAGTGGTTTCTCTCTCGGACATCAGACGATTTCCCAATGTCTAGGTCCTTGAAGAAACCATCGTTGCTGTATTCCTCTCGGACTGACTCCTGCTTTATCTTGACCTCCTTACGTTCCTTTGTGAACTCGTACGAGTCCTTGCGGTCACGGTTGTTGTCGATGGTGTCCTTCTCCTTCTTTTCTTTATTATCTGCAGACTCTTTGCGCTTCTTCTCTTTCTCCACTGTGTGGCCAGAGTTCAGCTTCTGTTTGTCAGCCCAGTCTTTCTTCTTCTCGCCGGTCTTCTCCGAGGACTCTTTGTCCTTCTTCTTGGAACCGAGCTCCTTCTCCGTTCTCTTTTCGCTGTGGTCTGACTTTTTCTCTTTGACTTTGTCTTTCCGCCTGGTCTCCTCCTTTACCGTCTCCACGATGAGCTTCACGGCGTTGTTGGCTTTGTATTCCTTGTACTCCTTGACAGGAGCGTCCCAGCTGTCCTCTCCGTACATCGAGGAGCCGATGGAGAGGTCCGAGCCCCATCTGTCGTGGTGATCATCCGAGGCACTTAGCTTGGTGTCGTCAAGGTTCAGGAAGCGGTTGTTGACGTCGTAGGTGTCATACTCTGAAGGCTCCTCCTTCAGAGTTTTGTCCTTTTTTGATTTCTCCTTCTCCTCCTTGGCGTTCTTCTCCTTCTCTGCCTTCTGGGGTTTATCTTCTTTCTGCTCGTTCTTCTTCTCTATTTTTGAAGAGGACTTCTCCTTCGATTTTTTCTTTTTCTCCTCTTTGTGGGTCTTCTGCTTGTCCTCCTTGGGTTTCTCCTTCTCCTTTAGGTTTCTCTCCTTCTCCGTCTTGGTCAGCTTTTCCCTCTCCTCTTTGCTGGCTTTCTCCTTGTTTGACTCTTTTGTTTTCTTGTTTTTCTCCTCCTTCACGGGTCTCTGTAGCTCTTTCCCAGACAACCAGTCCTTGTCCTCAGACTTGCTCTTCGAAAGCCTCTCCTCCTTTTTAGAATGGTTTTCGTGTTTTGACAATTTGACCTTGCTTTCCACTGGGGAGTCTGTCTCTACTATTAACGACTTTTGCCTGGAGTCGTCAAAGTCGAAAGAGTAGCTCTTAACAAACTTCTCGTTCATGTCTTGGTTGAGAACCAGGCTGGGGGCCTTTTCTTTCTCCTTGTTTTTGTGCTTGTGCTTCACTTTATGCTTCTTCACAACTTTGCCATCCACGTCCGTTTTAGACACTGCACTGTCGGTGTTGCAGTTCTTGTGGACATCTGAGCTCTTCTTGTCTATCGTGCCGCTGTGGATGTTGTTGTTTTTCTTCTTGTTCTCCTGCGTCTTCTTCTTCACCTGCTTCAGGGACTCCACGCTGGAGTCTGCTGAGGAGTAGTCTGACTCACTGGTGTGTCTGGTCCTTACAGAGTCAGAGAGGGAGCTGACGTCCGACCAGGGCGGGGACGAGACCGTCTTCCACCCGTCTGTCCTCCACTGCTTTGGGTGCTGCTCTGCTAATGAGGGTGCCTGCTTCTGGGAGTTTTGGTTCCCATGGGATGACGAGGAGGCGTTGAAGGCAGAAGACTCTTTCAGGCTCACGCTAGCAGAGTCCTTTATACTGTTGGAGCCCTTGTCATCCTCGCTCTCCATGTCCCCGCATTCAGAGTCTGACGTGAACTTGTCGTTGACCTTTCCGAAGCGGACCTCTTTGCTCACGTTGTTTTTGGTCTCCTTCTTGCGCTTCTTTTTGACTTTGTTCTTGTCCTTCTGCTGTTTCGAGCTCAGCGCGACGGAGTCCCTTGTCTTGGCGTTCGCCGTTGTGGCCGGTTGCCGAGGCGTTGCCGTTGGCGCTGGCGTGAAGCCCAATGTCCTGTCATCCTCGTCCGAAGTGTTACTGTCTGAAATTATTCGCCGGACTGCTTTCTTTGGTGTGATTTGAGAGTTGCTTTTGGAATACGTTTTGACCGACTCCGTCTTGGGAACGGGGGTGAAGCTGTTGGGCTTGGGGGTGGGCTCCTTGCGGAAGTCCTTCTTGAGCAGGTGCTTGTCGTCCACGGGCGGCACACGCTCCTCCTCATCATCCTCATCAAACTCGTACTCGTCTTTGACGGGCGTGACGGCATTGGCCTTGGCCGACTCGGCGAGCTTCCCCTTGAGCTTCATGCCCTTCTCAAATTCAGAGTCTGTGTTGTTTCCGTCCACCGAGCTGGACGGCGCAAACGACGGGGCGTCCTCCTCCTCTGAAGACTCTGGAGATAAAGAGAATAGAAGACCACATGAGCATGTGCCAAATACATTCCAGAAAGTGCCATTCTAGGTTTACAGAGTCAAACCCCCATGTCTTGCTCTGTCCAAGCCAGATGTAAACTATATAAATAAAACACACAGTTTAATCAAAAACGTCTACACAATAGAATTTCCTGTGATGCAAGATCGTTACACATGTGTGTGTGCAGGTCATGCCAGTATTTCACCAGTTGATAATAATTACACCATCGGTAGAGAACGGAGGGATAGAGCTGACAAACCTGAGGAACTCTCTTCACTGGAGGTGTACGTCCCCTTCCCAAGCAACAGGTTGAGCATGGTGGGAGAGTTGGCCACCTTGAGCGCCGTTTCACCGCGCCGGTTACTCTGGCGCGGGTCCCCTCCATACCGCAGGAGGAGCTTCACCACCTGGAACACAGTCAGTAAAGAATACCAAGCTCCTGTTGAAATAGCCGAGCATATAAAAATACATACAACATAAAACATAGTTGCATGTATTACAGTGATATACTGTAGATATTATATAAAGTAAGGCTATATGCATAGCTATATGTCTCAGGGGAACCACACATGTGCCACACAGTTTGTCATGTTTAAAACTAAAACTAAAGGCTGTGTTTTTGTAAAAGTTTTCTGAACTCCAAATACTGTTAAAGGATCATCAGTAAACTAGGTTTTCCTCCTCACCTTGAAGTGTCCGTTGTTGGACGCATCGTGTAGCGGGGTATCGTCGTCCAGGCCCTTGGTGTTGACCTCTGCCCCCGCAGCCAGCAGCTGCTTGGCTACGTCGTAGTAACCACGGTTACAGGCCTCATGCAGCGCAGTCCAGCCTGGACACACAACCATCACACAGGGTGTTTTACATACAACATCTGACCAATGTCAAAAGAGCCAGCTCATTTCCTTTTCAACATAGGACGTTGGTGATTTCAGATTGTAGCTCTGTTATATTGATGTTTGCTTTTATTTTATACCAACTTCCTGTTGTGTTTTTTCAGGGGTCGACTCAGTACTCCCATAAACGCATATCAAACCCTCCCTTCCAAAATCCCCTTTTACAATCATTTTCAGAGTCTGACTTGGAACTGCATTATAATACATATGAGCTGCATAATACAAATGAACTGTGTTATAATGCATACAATCACAGATGCAAGCATGTGCGTTCACTTCACATGTTAAAGCTGTGATACCAGCTTGTGCTTTCACCTCACACCTGGATATCAATTCCAAACAGATGATTTACCCGTATATCACTAAGCGTAACACCTGACCTGGATCTCATTGGAATGTCTACCTGTGGATCAGTAAGAGTGACGTCTCAGCAGATAGTCTACCTGTGTATCAGTAAGAGTGACGTCTCTGCAGATAGTCTACCTGTGTATCAGTAAGAGTGACGTCTCTGCAGATAGTCTACCTGTGTATCACTCAGTGACTCCTCAGCAGATAGTCTACCTGTGTATCACTCAGAGTGACTCCTCACCTGCAAAGTCTTTTACATTCACGTCGGCCCCCTCGCTAATGAGCTCCTTGATGCGCCGTGCTTCGCCGCGGATCGCCGCTCGGTGGAGCCGTGTCTCGCCCCGCTCGTTGCGCTTGTTCACCTTGTCTTTGGTTTTGGATGCCGAGTTCGGCGTTCCCTTCTGGCCCAGGCTTGACTGCGACTGGTGCTTTGGTGTCGTGTCTGCACAGGAAATAAAATACGACAAGTTGAGTATGTTGGTTGAACCGCGGTGTGGCTGTTGCTCAAACCACTGCAATTCAAACTAGTGTGTGTCTGATCCCTCTAATGGCCAGTAGAGGATGGTCTTGCACACCCTTAAGCAAGGGTTGTGTTGTTTACACGGGATACTGCCTGAGCTGGTTTGGTTTCATCACATTAACAAGATGAAAACCAAGCTCTGAGCGCGTTTGCATCACAAAGTCTGCTAAGCTATTGTTCCCAAGTGCTGTTTGAAACTTAACCTGAACGTTTAACCTGAACTTTCCATGTGTTCTGGAATGCACTAAAGAATGATTATACGGGTTTAAACACGGCGGTGTTTGAGCTGGTGCGAGAGAAATCTCAAACAGGACACAAACCACATTCCAGACGAACTCTTGTGGTCCATACTGGGCCAGCCAACACCTTATAACACACCTGACACGGGCCAAGTAAACACTCCCGCTAAAAAGCTGGAGTGAGGCATGTGTGCAATAGTTCTACTGTGGTTTGACTCCCCATGCTGAGATTGCACGCTTGCCCTTCTAGGCCACAGAACTTTCATTTCCCTTTCATTTTTTGTGGGAGATGCCAGCTGGCTCACACACAGCTGAGGGTTGCAATGCAGTTCTAATAGGAACGGATGAGGGTTATCGTGTATGTCCGGGATCTAATAAGACTCTTTAATGAAGCATAACCTGATAAAAAACAGATTATAGCGTGATAGAAAGGTACAGCTTTGTTCCTATCAAACGCAGTCTAATTTAAACATATCGATTTTTACATTTAGATGTAATCATATACAATCACTTTAACAATGCATAAAATGTATATGCACACACAGGGATCCACACACATACACACAAAGCAATCCACTCACATCCACAACGATCACACACAAAAGCACCCCCTCCCAGAGACACACACTCCCCACCCACACACTGATCCCACACACAAACACTCAGACACACGGATCACTGTGAGTGGCAAGGGGACGTGGGATCAATGTTAAGCAGGCACCTGGACTGTTGACGGACTCCTCGGCCGTCATTTGCATGAGCAGAGCCACCTGCTGGCGCTCGGATAGGGGGTAGCCGGCCCGGATGCCCGGCATGCCCATCCCAAATGGCAGACCCGCCTTCCGTGTGCTGCTGGGCTCCTTCTTGATGCGCTTCCTCTCTGGACCCTGCTTCTCTGTTAGGGAGAGAGAGTGGGAGAGCAAATGAGATGGGGTAGGAGAGTAGTATGTAGAAAAGAGAAAGGGATTGATAGAGTACAAATAAGACAGGGAGAGAGAGAAGAAGAGAGGGAGAGAAATAAGTAGAGAGGGAGCGAGAGGAGACTAATGGAAAATGATGTACACATTGCAAACACACAGCTAACGTCATGCTTTTTTCACCTACAATTGATTACATGGATTCTTAAATTCTACAAAACAAATTACTTATTTAAGTAGTCGGACAAAGCCATACCTTGCTTTGTTGCTTATGTCAGATCAAGTCATAATTGACCACAGACATAATTAAAACATGTTTATCCATTCTGTGTGGATAAACTAGACCACTGCACCACACTGACAACCTCCCAACTACTAGTCAATAACCAGGTGCTCAATACCACTTCGTCAATACCATTACAGCTCAGACACACACTGCTTTCTTATTGGTTCAGAAATGCAAACACTGCCATTGTATTTGTCCGTAGCAGGACAGAGATGATGTAACAATATGACTACCCAGCATGCTCTGAGACACACCCTCACTGGACGGGCAGGTTAAAGTTCTGTAGGTGGGTGGTTGGGGGGAAGAAAGAAGAAGAAGAAGAAGAAGAAGGAGGAGAAAGAGAAAGAGAAAGAGAAAGAGAGAAGAAACTAGTGGAATTGACCGATTAACAATCCATAAAATAAAAAGAAAATGAAAGGTGGTAGAGAGAAAGGTGGGGGTGTGGTTAAAAGCAAGAATAGAAGGAAGACAGAGAGAAAGACAGCAAGGGGTGTGGCGGTGGAGCAGTTACAATTACAAAATAATTGGTGTGCGTTACAACTGATCAGGCCTTGGCCAAGGTCACCGCCTGCCCGGCTGGTTGCAAACGTGGTGCGATGGGACAACAGCAGCTGGTCGTCCTAAAACACGCCCAGAACGTATTTTCAGTGGGTGCAGCATACCAAACCATGTCCCTGGCATGGAACCCCGTGTGTACAGAGGACAGCAACGTCACATTCTGTTAGCCCTGCTAGCATGCAACACTCCCTCAACAACCCAATACTATCACACAACAGAATGTGCTGGCTAATTCTGGCACATTTACGGCAATGCTTTTAATGTGTACTGTCCCCGACAAATAACCTAATATATGACTAAATTAAATGAAAACCAAGACAGATAAACAAGCTAAGGACAGACAGGACAGAGCCCAAGTCTTGCAGTTAAGATGCTTAAACCCTGGCGGACTGCAATCCAGAGACAAGAGTGCAAAGAAGAGTCTGTGTGCTCTGCTACGTTAGCCGCACTAGCAGCACCACTCAAGGCCACGAAAAAAAACAAATGAATGGAGAGTGGAGGAAATATATTTAATGAGTCATGCTTCCGTTGGCAACAGACTTTCCAAGGAGCGCGTACAGTCAAAGAGAGAATGGTGGGGATGAACTTCCACCAACATCTGTAAACATTTACGGCTAATTCTCTCTCTCTCTCGCTCCCCCCTCCCTCGCTCTCTCATAGTTGAGGTACTCTGAGGCATTTGCCATTTAGACACATTCCTCCAGCAGTACTACGACAGTGGGAACCACAGAAAGAAGCCAAAGAATATTTTTTATTTATTTTTGAGCGGCAGATTGCAGAAGATGCTATGCTAGCACTTCCAGGATGTGTTTACAAGGCTGGGCACCAGACACAGGGTAATAAGGCCACTTCCTCCCAAGCTCAGAGCACTGCTATGAAAACAACATGCTAGGCTACCACGCTAACTTGCCTTGGCTACAGCAGGGACACGCTGCACGCTGCTTATTGGTTGTGGACCATATGTTCACATGAAACAAGCTAGTCGTGTGGACCAGCCTGGTTGGTTGGTTGGATGGTTCTTGGTATGAAACAAGTTTATGTGGACTAGTCTAAATGCTAGTCATTGATATGCATCAAGCGAATGTGGACTAGCCTAAATCCTGGTTATTGATATGGATTAAGCTAGTTGTGCACCAGTCTAAACACTGGTAGGGTATTGACATATATCAGACATGGCCATAGACGTGTGCTTATGATCAGCACAGCAGTATGAATGAACACAGTGTATTATACCCATATTATCTCTGTATACTTGTCTCTTTAGCCAAATTGTACAGCAGTAGTGTGCATAGCGGGCAGCCAGGAAGGGCATGAGCGTGTATTTTCACACGGCTACATTACAAAGAGATGGGTTTGGTATTCATTGTTAGGACGGCCTGATTGTTTAACCTCCCCTGTGTTGAGATTAACTCCAGCGATGACCATAGAAACTGTCCGAGACGCACACTAACCCACGGCCAAACTCACATGCTCGAAGCTTTACACACACAAGCCACGCACACATGCACACATTCCCAGCTGTCATTCAGGTAGACACACGGTCTGACAGACTGGAATAATAACGGATGGTGTGCCTGTATGGTTGGAATTTCCTCGCAGAGTTTACTGAGTGGTGCTCTGTCGCTCAGCAGAAAAATGCCAATATTTCGCTTCCAGAAGGACCTGAAACTATCTGTCTGGGCGGCTTTCAACTGCTCTGACAGCAAAACAGGGGGAAAGCCAGTGGGCCAGCCAGGCCGGTCATGCCAAGAATAGACTGGCAACCTGAGCCTGGGCTGAAGAGAGCACAAAAAACAATAGCACTGGCCTTTTTCTATGTAGCCAGCTAACTGTTCTATTGTGTAGCTGGAGCCCAAACGGAAGGAATGACTGGGCTTAACCAAGCTAGCACAGCCAAATGACCCAATCAGGTATGTCTACAGAGAGGAGGGATGGAGAGAGAGCAAGAGAGAGAGGGAGAGAGGAAGAGTGAGGAAGAGAGAGAAAGTGGGGGAAGAGAGAGAAAGAGCAAGCCCACATACACACACACCACAAACACAAAAAAGACCTGCACAAACAGGAAGTGAGGGC
The DNA here is from genome assembly GCA_027123675.1 of Molva macrophthalma. Lineage (NCBI taxonomy): Eukaryota > Metazoa > Chordata > Actinopteri > Gadiformes > Lotidae > Molva > Molva macrophthalma. The sequence goes on along the minus strand of JAOPJO010000034.1, from coordinate 14,797,799 downwards.
ACGAGAGACAGGAAGTAGCCCACAGGATGTTGTTAATGCTTTGTGTGGAGCAAACAGCAGAAGCAGTGAGCTTCTGCTATTTGTTCCACATAAAGCATTAACAACCCAGCCCCCAGTTTTCATCATAACATCAGCAAGAACAACTGGAACAACATGGTACGCCATGGCCTGTTCACCAAGGATGCAACGGTACAGTGCACTGATAATTAATCAATGAACTCTTTATTTTGCCAATTGACAAATATAACTTTCCATTCAGAAAAATGGCAGCATGACTGATTAGGCCTGGTTTCTGTCTCTGCTGTATGAAATAAAGACAAAACGTTTCAATTTAAAGTGCTTCTTAGCTTTGGCAACCTGTAGGTGTTTTGCCTTCTAATGCAATATTAAATGTCAAAAATAAGAAAGCTCTGGAGGTCCAACTATCCGTGAATAGAGCTAGATGGGGTGTTTGGGCCAGTTGAATTGAAATTATTCTCTGTGTTGTTTCATAGAGTACGGGAATTACTTTGCTGCCGAAATGTGTGAGGGAAGGGACATTGTGACACGGTAAAAACGTTTATCAGGTGACGAAATTAACCACCGAATAGGGGTGCATATCTTTGGCTTTTTATACTCTCACTGCTTTCGTCATTTATTTGTTTCTCTGAATTTGTCGCAAATTGTTGTTGACAGGCAGCAGCGAGAGATTGTGTGTTTTCGCTAACGAGTGGGCTCTCAGACTGTACTTTGTTTGTTTATGACCTTCTTACCCTCATCATCGTTTTGAGCGCTGAATCCAAAATGTTCGCACACAGCAGACTTGAAAGAGGGTGGTGGTTCTTCAAATCCGCTTCTCTGTCTCGCCATTGTCACGTTGGAGCCGAGATAATTATTTTGTTTGTTTCCCCTCTCTTCTCCAGCTCGTATTTGCATACAGAGTGCTGATAGGCTACAGGCAAATTCCAATAGGCTCAAAAGATGTTCTGTGGATCCTAATGTACAACATGCATGTTGTCTCGTCTGCAGCAAAATAAGCTGAAAAATTATAGGAAGGCAGCGGTTCACGTGTATCGTAGGGGGCGTACTGAACAGCAGAACAAATTATTGTGTAACATTGCCTCCCTACTGTCCAAGCTACATACTAGAGCAAATCGTAGAGCTTTGCCTGTCGGTAAGGATTGTTGTACTCAAAGCAGTCGGGTATCTCTGACAGCCGGTCTGGGGCCAAAGATCAGTGCAAATCAGTCTCTCCTGGTAGCTAGCACCCACTCCGCACAGCTGAGGCTAATTTCCGAGTTTAGCTCCCCTCATGCCCGCGCACCACACAGGACCACCACAAACGCTCAGCTTCTGCGGCGTGCGAAAGAGAGACGACTGGCGCGCCTGCCTCCATCGAGGCAGGCCATGGACGAATGAAAAGCGGGCTTAGCATTGCAGCGATGAAAGACGGATTGTTACTGGCAGTGGGGTGGGTGGGTAGGCATGAAGATGAGAGCAGATGGAGGGATGAAATCAGTCCTCAGATGGGAGGACTGCTACTGACAATAATTCCCCATGGGGAGGAGCCTGTTTGTGATCTAAAGCAGTTTTTCCCAAACTCCCAGTTTTGAAAATGACAAACCATCGTGCCCCAATTCACAATAGGTATCGCGACCAAAGCATAATTCCACAGAAATTAACTGACTGTTATCACTGCCATTTCTCCATCACTTTATATTAGGCCTATTGTATTCCGCCTATTGAATTGGTCAATCAGGCAAATCAAAATGACATTTGTTTGATAACCTCATGTTATGCACCTGTTATTGAAAACATGTTAAATGAATTGAAATAACAAAAAAATGCATTTCGATGTGTTAATAGACTCACATTTCTTAGATTTAATCTCACAAAACAGTGTATATCCATTTTGAATACTTAATAAACAAGTGTAAATACACGGCTCATCAGTAAAACAATATAGGCCTACATGTTTTATATCTAACTTTGTATATAATTTAGATCAAATAAATGCATTCCTAACACTTTACGTAAGGGTACATTAACTAACCATTAATTAACGAGGTAATGCAATAATTAGCATTATATATAGCATTAGCATAGCGCAAGGGAAACTTCCGGATTTTTCAACCTGGACCCTATTTCCGATCAATTTAGGTCCACGGGACTAATGCGGAAAACGCTCGGCTATGCTTTCTGTAGTGCAACACATCAACATCTCCTCTCTCCAGCTGTCACTCACATTCCACCATTCTCTTCCTGCAGCAACTGAACTGTTGGCAGAGAGGAGAGAAACGGCCCAAGCTAACAACAGTAAGGCTAATGCTATAACAGCTCAAGACTAACATCTTCTTGTGGCACTCGTGCCACTAACTTTTTCATTTGGTGGCATCCTAACAAATTCAGTCGCACCCCATTTTTGGCCGCTTTGTTGCAGTATAAGCATGTCCTTTGTCAGGTACTATCCATCTGTGTATATTCATTTTAAAAGACTAACTCACTTGAAATAAATTGTAAAACGTTTTTATTGCATAGGTGGTGATTTTCTTTTTTACTGCCAGTGCCTCGACATCTCTTGCCTCACAAACCAACTCTTGGCACCCCCCCCCCCCCCCTCTATATAAATAGACTACCTAAATAGACTCTACCTGACTCTACCTACTAATAATAACAGGCTGGTCATTAGGCAATTTACTCCAGATACGATTTATCTTTTCTGGCGTGTGTTTTTGTTTGCCTTTTCTTATCTGGAATAGCACTAATGGTGCTGTGCAATTTCATTGAAACTTTGCACAGTGTAACGTTTCATCCTATAGCATCCAGCACTGCTCAAAACCTTCATAATCACCCATCATATTAAACACCGAACAAGACCTAAAACGTGTGTTGTCCTTCTACTACGTGACGCTGCCCAGACGCAACACTCAGTGGCTGGTCTGGTGTGCGACCCACTTTACACTGAAGCTCTGTCGTAACAGAGTGAAAGTTTGAGGTATGTTTGCAACTAATGAATATTGACTTAAATGATTCATCGCTTATCAAAATAAAATGCCCAAAACATAAACTGTATTTTGTGTAATTCTGCACACAAAATGAACAGCAAACACATCTTTGATATCTTTGTTGCAGACACCAAACTGATTCTAACAAACTAGATCTCAATGAAACACAATGAAAAAAGATCCTACACGCACGCACACACACACACACACACACTATAGCACTACACTCAATGTTTTACATCACACTAACACAGACACAATGTGTTACATCACCACACTAACACAAGACACCATTACACAATCTAACACATCACACCATCCTACAACAGTACATGATGACACCACCCACTGCACACACCGCTCATAATACTCTTACACAAACCGCAGCCCAACACATAATACATTACACCTGAAGAGACGCATCCAATCTAAACTGACACTGGCGGGTTAGCCTCGCTATCTACCTTTACATAGGGGCCTGTGAACTGCAAAGCACTCCCACACTGAAACTCAGAAATACCCACATCTGTAAAGGCACACACAGAACAGGCCTCTGTATTATGCACCTCTGTCTAAAAAGCACTACTGATAGACACACAGCTTGTACTGGTTCTTATGACCAAACAAAAACAAGCGAGAACAATCTGATCAGAGGGGGACAGGAGTGTCTCTTGATTCTGGATGAAGAAGTCTTACTACAGCCAACTGTGGCCAGTCCAAACCATCTCCACCATATTAACGTCTCCTTCCCCTCTCTGGAGATCCTCTCCTATTTGTGAGAGTCTGTGTGGAACTCCTCCACTCTCTCCCTCACACGGCTTCCTGATACAACTCAATTCATCTGCCCTACCACATCCCATCAACACATCAGTGAACACACGTCTACCATATAATATCCCCCCCCCCGCCCACAAACACACCCCTCCTCCATACCAAAACAAAAACCAACAACCAAGCAGGAACAGTATCAGCTGCCTGTGACTAGCACAGGAGTTAAAACTAGGCCATGTACTGGTATTACACATAGACCTTTAAATACATTAGGTACAGTCAATGAAATTGTTTTGACGTTGGTAACTCAGTCGGCAAGACATTAATGAGAAGGGTAGATACTGTTTTAGCCAGGGCTCCCAAGCTGAAAGGTTCTGGGTTTGATAATAAACCACACAAGCCATTGTTAAGGTTCAAGTATTTGGGTCACGTCCGCCATTTCTTACCAGAGTCCGAGTCCTTCTGGTCTCCATTGGTTCCCACGGTAAAGGGGAGCCTCCTCTTCGGTGCCTTCTCTTTCACCCCATCGCCGCGGTCCACCTTGGGTGTCTTGATTGACAACGTCTTTTCTTTATCCTACAGGACGGGAGAACAGGCATTAGTACCAAGATCAAGACGACAACACCATGAACTTTTTACATCAAAACAGTGTTCTTCTGGGAAAGGAGTGGGGCAAAACAAAGGCTGCTGGGAAAATGATGGTTAAGATTGCTGACACAAGCCACAATAGGTATGAGGAAAGCTTAGCTATCTTTCTCCATTTCCATCTCTCTCTCTGTCTGACAAGCAGCTTTTCCATGTAATTTCCTGCTGGATTCCAGCTAATGAATACAGGGAAATTAGAGCTAGGTTATCTGGCTAGCCTCTCCTTATTCCAAAACTCCAAGTTACAGTATCTGTAGCTTTAGCTCTCCATTATACTAACGTAGCATTAGGTTATTTCAGTATTTTTCTTTTCATTTTTTGACCTGCTACTTGTGAGGTGCAGTGCTACAACAGTTAGCCATGCTGTAATTACTAGCAGCACAGCTGAACTCAAAGAGCTTGTTTCACATCCACCTTGTTGAGCAGTCATTTCTTTATTTAAAGTTACCATGAAACCTCAGTGAGGTTTAACAATACCAGCCATAGCTTGAAGGGCACAATTTTAACAAAGTCACACATATGAATGTTGAAAATGGCATCTTTACATTTTAAAAAGTATAATATGTTATTTCTGCCACTTGGGGTCTCTCAATCAAAACAATAACAAATGATGTAGTTTGATGAAGTCGTAGTCTTCTCCACCATTGATGCTGAAAATATGTAAAGTTAATTTGCTAATTTACCATTAGATGAGTCGACTACCCATACAGCTGTAGCTAACATTATGTGGCAAATTCAATCATGGGGTAGCCAAGGGCTTTTATCCGTGGTCAAACCAATCATACAAAGAATAACCTGTCATAGTAGCACATATTACTAAGCTAGATCGATATTGAAATATATCATTCAAACACGTTTCCTGTGTTTCCCCGAATGTAAGGGGATAAAGCTGATATGACCCCATTGAAAAGCGACCAAACTAAACGCATCGTTACCTTGAATAAAACTACTAACTTCTCTGGGTTTGAACATGTTGGAAACATTTGGGAAGTACACAACTCACAAACAAAACAAGCTCATGCTTCAAGCACTCAGGGCCGTATATACCAATATTTCTTAGAACATATCCTAAGCACAGGGCTCAAGACTAACGTTTTCTACTGGTATCACAAACTTTTTCATTTGGTAGCACCCTAACAAATTTGGTCGCACCCCTATATTAGACGTGAAAATGTCATTTGTCAAGTACCATCAATCTGTGTTGATTAATTTGAACAGATACACTCACACTACACTACACTACACAAAATAATTAGCATTAACCAAAACTTTAGTGTGAAAACAAAATACAAACAGACACACAGAAATACCAGTAACAATAACAGAAATACCAGTTATGTTAAGAAATGAGACAGACACACACACACTGGTTTAATAGTTTACACTATTCACACAGTACTCACACACGCACACTCAGACACACAGAGAACAAGCGTACACACAGACACGCACGCATACACACACACTCACATGCGCACACTCAGACATACAGAGATACAGGCACACTCAGACATACAGAGACACACAAACTATGTACAGATGTTAAGGGAGGGGTCCTCTATGTTCCTGGCAAGTTTCAAGTTCCTGCATCCTTCTTGCACGGACTTGCGATGGAAATGGAGCATTAGCGCGTAGCTTAGCATTTTTTCGAATTGACACTGTCCTCATTTTTTTTGGGGGGGGGGTGGCGGCTCTATGTGCATGGCAAGTTTCAAGTTTCTGCTCCCTTCTGAAGCTGACTTGTGGTTGATAGTATAATTTTCGCTAATTAGCATATATTTACTTTGCCATAACTGCCATTTTTTACACAATCAATACCAATTCCTGGAATCTTTATCAGTCCATAGATCATGAATATCAAAACTGTTTCTCATTTAGAACTATGGTTCTGAAGAAGAAGATTTTTGAATTTTTTCAGAAATTTTCACGGTACCGCAAAATCTATCCTGACGGACATTATGGGTACCAATAATGTCCACAACTCACCAACAAAACAAGCTCATGCTTCAAGCACTCAGGGCTGTATATACCAATATTTCTTAGAACATATCCTAAGCACAGGGCTCAAGAATGGTATTGGTCAAGTACCATCAATCTGTGTTGATTCATTTGAACAGATACTCACTTTAAATAAGTTGTAAAATGTTTTGATAGGGGGTCTTCTATTTTTACCGCCAGCGCCTTGACATCTCTTTCCTCACGAACCAACTCTTCGTGCTCCCCCTCCTATATCAAATACCTAGTAATAATAACAGGCTGCTAATTGGGTAATATACTCCAATTACGATTTTGTTTTTTTTCTGGAGATCCGTCATCCAGAATAGTGCATTTCTTTGCATGCTCTTGAATAGCGCTAATGCTGCTATGTAATTTCATTGAAACCTTGCACAATGTACAAAACACTTTTTTCGTTGTATGATCAAAGCACTGTGTCTTAATTGAAACTTAAGTCGGTCGTGTGTCCAAATAGAGCACTCACACCGGCGCCGCAATACAGCCGCGCTATAACTTCCAGCAATGCACAAAACCTTGGCAGTTTGCGTGCATCGCAAAGCCATCCATTACCACAAATTGTATTAAACAGAACAAGACCTAAATCAAATCTCCCGACATGTATTGTCCTTCTACCACGCCGTGCTGCCGGACACGGCGCTCCGTGGTTCGTCGTGTGCGACCCGCTTTACATTGAAGCTTTGCTGAAATTTTGCTCGCTTATGCGAGTCGGACTCTGATCAAGAGTGGATCCTAAAGCAACCGACTTTCTCCACACTGCAGCGTTATTCCAATGAAACATGGGTTTTAACCAATTAGACCGTTTCATAAATTAAATGTCTTCATTGCGACAACCCTATTTTAAAACGTTTCAGGGAGAACCCTGTATATATATATTATATATATTATATACCTTTTTTTTAATTTAGCACCGATGCAACCTAGGAAAGAATTACCTCACATCCACATGATAAATGGTCGCAAATGCAACCATTTTGGTCGCAGTCTTGAGCCATGGCCTAAGCAACTTACAAGAAGTAAGCCGACAGCAGCCAATCAAAGTTTGTCAAATACACAGTAAATCACGGTCATTTTGGGCAATGAAATCCTTGAGAGAAGGCAAAGGTCAACTAATTAATGGATGTAAAATATAAATTACAGAACTTGATCAGACGTTTTCTATGTATTGCTAGCTTGTCAGAGACCAACAACAAACCATTTAGCATTTTGAAAAACAGTTAACTATTCTGGACAACAGTCTAACTCCCTGTTCAAAGAGGAAATATATGTCCATATGGAATTAAATGCTGCAAGTCATTTCCTTAACAGTTAAATCATTCACAACCCTTTCTGGAACACAAATTATATAACCCGAATATCAATAATGTCTGAGCTTATCGATACGGCTATCGAATCTGGCGGGTCCTATAAAGTAACGTTTTACCTCGAGAGACGAGAGTCATGTAAATTAAATAATACTATATATATAATAATTAAATTGGATTGCTTGCCGATCACCATTAAACTAAACAAAGAATAACAGAATTGCCTCATGCCCTCGTTAGCTTAATTTCTCATTTGGTCAATTAGTTGCTTGATAGGATGGCTACACATGCAAAGCGGTCAAAGGTTTGACTACATTTCAGTAAAGCCAAAGATAAGGAGGAAGCGAAATGCCGTTTGTACTCAAAGTCAATTTCTTGTAATGGGGGGAACCCGACGTCAATTCTTAACCTCAACGTTGCGGATCGGTTAAATCCATACCTTCGACTGACTTTGAGTCTGAACACCACAAACTCATGCTGCCATTGTAGGACAATCATCTCCCTCCACTCATTGTGCGAGCACCCTAACTTCATAGCAGGTCCCGTTCGTTGACACAATAATCCAATAATATCCGATCTCTTAAATGTGCTATATCAGAGTTCTCCATAAACCCCTATGGCTAAACAGCCACCTAGTGAGATATTCCGGCCGGCTTGTTTTCTGACTAAACTAAATGTCATGAAATCCACTCCGTGTTTTCTGCTTCCATTGGTTCTAAACACTCCAACATCAGAAAGTTTACAAATACTTTTCCAATAGCGAGATACCTATAAGGTTTCGAGTTTACTGGAGATAATGTTTTATTTTTATTTTACTTTGTCATACTCACACGCGCACACACACACACACACACACTCGCACGAAAGCACGCACATGCACACACACACTCAGACATACAGAGAGACAGACTCACTCAGATATACAGAGACACACACAAAGACACAGACAAACACATACACACAAACACAGACAGAGACAGACACACACACACACTGGTTTAATAGTACACACTATTCACACAGTACTGACACACGCACACTCAGACATACAGAGAACAAGCATGCACACACACACACGCACGCATAAACACACACGCACTCAGACATACAGAGATACAGGCACACTCAGACATACAGAGACACACAAACTATGTACACATGTTAAGGGAGGGGTCCTCTATGTTCCTGGCAAGTTTCAAGTTCCTGCATCCTTCTTACACGGACTTGCGATGGAAATGGCGCATTAGCGCTTAGCTTAGCATTTTTTTCAAATTGTCGTCATTTGTCGTCACACTGTCGTAATTTTTTTTTTGGGGGGGGGGGGTGGCGGCTCTATGTGCATAGCAAATTCCAAGTTTCTGCTCCCTTCTGAAGCTGACTTGTGGTTGATAGTATAATTTTCACTAATTAGCATATATTGACTTTGCCATAACTGCCATTTTTTACACAATCAATACCAATTCACGGAATCTTTATCAGTCCATAGATCATGAATATCAAAACTGTTTCTGATTTAGAAGTATGGTTCTGAAGAAGAAGATTTTTGAAGTTTTTCCGAAATTTTCACTGTACAGCAAAATCTATCCTGACGGACATTATGGGTACCAATGGCAAAAATGTTCAGCATGCAAAATAAGCCATGTACACCAAGTTTCAGAATTTTTCATCATTCAGGGCGGACATGCCGAGCGTTTAAATGTAACTGGAAGGTATAGCGCCCCTGGGAATTTTGGCAACAACCTTTTTGGGGACCTGTTTACCGGGGATATGTATTTATACCCCAAATTTGAAAATTTTTGACCAGTCCACCGAGGAGATATAGGCGTTACCAATCCGGAATAATAATACCTAAACCCTAGAATAACAATAGGTATCCACAGATTCACTGTGAATACCTAATGAACTATCCCCACCCCTAGGGGGCAATAAGATAAGTGTTCCCAAGATATTCTGAGGGAATCCAAGTCAACAGTCAAGAGCAAATGCCACTTATATGCAATTTTGAGCATTAGCAGTTCAAATTGACACTGTGACGTCATTCTTGGAACTATTGACCCAAAACTTTGCACACATCCTAAGGAGGTTGGCCTTTATGTGCCTCAATGTGCCTACAGTAACCAGGGCCTGGCTCATTGTCAAGTGGAATTGTGATGGATTGAATATTACAAAATCTTGAATATCATACATATAACTTAATCACACATGTCCTTAGAGCATGTGTATGAAATTGTGGGTCCTTTGCACCAGTGGTTGATTTTAATAAGTTTTTAAAAAAATGTCACTGTACAGAAAAAATAATCCAGATGGACATTATGGGTCTAAGAATATCCTCTAAGAGGCAAAAATGTTCAGCATGCGGAAAAAGGCATGTATACCAAGTTTCTGAAATGTTTGGCCATCGGGGCAGTGGGGCTGAAGGTTTGAATTGAACAGCGAATTATAGCACCCCCTATTGCCGAATCGGTAGCAACATTTTTGGAGAGTTGCTTACAGGGAATACATCGTTGACAAACTTTTTCTGCAATCAGGGGCTGAGCTATAAGTGGTTCAAAATAATAATAAGAATTCGTACAAATACAATAGGTATCCACATATACTCTGTGAATACCTAATAACAAATGAACTTCAGCATCACTTACAGTATGTCCACCCAGTGTTATTTCAGAGTGTTCATTCCTAGACTGAACACACGGATAGATATATAAACAGACCTTGAGTTGCGTGGTGCAGCCTTGCATCCCAGCACTGCTGCAGGCGTGACAAAAGCAATACTAGCAGTCCATACATGCAGGTGTTTGTGTGCATGTATATTCTTTCTCTCTCCCTCCCTCTCCCTCTCTCAGCTGTCTAAGCCCCTCCCCTTGCCACACCCCAGTCATAAGACTATGATGTCATTCTACACTAGTCAGACCGTGTCAGCTACACACACTCTCTCTCCGTCTCTCACTCACTCCACCTTTCACTCCCACTCTTTGAAGTACACTTTAAATATATACTATTGATACATTCCTGACAGGAGTACAGAGAAAACCTTTTTATACTCCACAGTAAACCATTTCATATCTGACCAGTAAGATTGTCTGTATTTGTTAGGATTATCTTTTCTATTAGGAGGTGACTTAGTATAATTTTTTGTTTTTTGTTTTTAGAGCTCTGAATTAGAAGTGACATTTTGAAATAAATGATTAAAAGAGACTTTGTTTGAAATGTATTACAACACTGAGCAATGGTCTCTCTCGCTCTCTCTCTCTGCCAGCAGTCTAATGCAATCCTGTGCACAGGGTTGTACATCCACCCCTGCAAGGGTACACCTTGTCTCTGTTCCCAGCAGAGAAGCTGTTAGTCCGTAGCCTAGTTGTTATACAGGTCCTTAGCCCAGCTGTTATCCAGGTCCTTTAGCTAGCTGTTAGCAAAGGTATTAGCTTAGCTGTTAACCAAGTCCTTTGCCTAGCTGTAAACCAAATCTATAGCCTAGCAAACGGCTTCCAAAACACTCTGTCGTACCCCGTCAGAACCTTCAGCTTATGCAAGACATAGAAAATCTCAAGTGACCTTGCATAGCCCAGTTTGTGAATTACTGGCCTGAGGTTAAGCCTAGTGGCATAGCTTCACAAAGCTCTTCTTTCCTAATCTGAGCACAAATACAGATGATTGGTCAGGAAACTTCTGTTGCCATTAGCAACCTGTTTTCAGACTGCTCATGTCGAGTAGCCATTAGGAGGTTTATTCCATGTAAATAAATCCAAATACATCCGCGATAATCTGCTATCTAATGGAAAACCAGGAGCTGGGACAAATTGCATCTATCAGAGATATGTAAACCATATAATCTTAAAACCATATGTACTCCTACAGTACACCACCATTCAACTTGTTATGCTTAGAAACCACCAGCAAGACCAAGAAAAACGTCCCTGTACCAAACAAATGGGATTTTCTGACTTATTATCTTCTCCAATAAGACTCACTGTCATGATGGTGGAGGCCGAGCCCATTGTTCAATACCCACTTAAAGCGATCTGCCAGAACAGATTCACAGATGTTTATACACATTTTATATCATCACTATATCATTATATTTATAATCAGAGGGGACTCAGTCACTACAAAAAATACATTGACACATGTGCACACAAACCCATATACGTACATATTATCACAGGAAACTATACTTTTAAATCCATTCACCATGTATGCTATTTAGAGCCCGACCGATACTGAATTGTAGGAGCCGATGCCGATACAGTGAGTAAAAAATTACCTATATCGGCCGATATTTCAAATATTGATATTCTGCCGATATATCTATATCGTGGTATCCTGGGGGTGGAGCAGCTCCTTGGGATTTGCTGCTCACCCTCCAGCAATGCTTCGGGCCGCAGCAACATTGCATTAAAACCATGAGCTAAAGGAACCAATTACCTGTAGTATGGGGAGGAGCTACTAACCTTCACACAGAGCATGATGTAAAACTGTTAGTGTTGGGAGTGTTTACGTGGATGTGCTCAGTTAAAGCATTTAGAGGTTCAACCACCACAGTAGAGGACTTATAAAGAGGTAATTACATTTATAAATCAACACCATTTCATATCGGCAAACATATACGCCGATACTGATATATCTGTGATAACCAATATGGCTATCACAGATATAATATCGGCCGATAAAATCCGCCAGCCGATATATCGGTTGGGCTCTAATGCTATTAACATCCAAGTACAGGAAACGTACATGTGTGTATAATATGTGTGCAGTCTTCATTTCCTCAGAATGCATTAGCAGACAAAACGGGGAAAACAACAGACAGACGATCATCACAAAGTCCTTCTGGTGAACCAGCACAGCTGTGACAATATCTACACATCCACATACCAGCAACGAGGTGCAGAGGGTTCTGACGGCATACGTGATGCTTATTATAAAGTCTGAGTGGGTTCATCGCTGCGGCCGAACAAAGAGTATAGAGTACACAGAATGTGGTGATGAAGACGAGGCTACAGCAGCCCCAGCTCTCAGCAGTACAGATGGATGGATGAGGAAGGGATCAACAGAGCCTAACTTACTGCTATATATATAGCAGTGTGTGTGTGTGTGTGTGTGTGTGTGTGTGTGTGTGTGTGTGTGTGTGTGTGTGTGTGTGTGTGTGTGTGT
>JAOPJO010000034.1:14758919-14773884 GCA_027123675.1 Molva macrophthalma | reverse complement strand
ACACACACACACACACACACACACACACACACACACACACACACACACACACACACACACACACACACACACCTGATGTATGCAATTAAAGCAAATAAAGCCTTTTACCCATAAGCCAGTGCAGCCCTACCGCAGATCAACAAAGGCATTCAGAAAACAAGGATCCATTACTGTCCCAGAGGTACAAATGAGGTAAGGTAGAGTCAAGACAAGAGACGCCAATGTGATGAGTGCTTTACATTCACGCACAACATTAAACTGTGCTCAATCCTGGGATGAATCTTTTTTTGTTATTGCCTGGTTTGGTTCAATGCCGTTTTGTGAGTCATTTAATAAGTAGACAATGGTCAAAACCTTTGCCACACACCACAAGCAAATATTACAGCTCTTTGTTGTATTGAAACCAACTGACCGACTACAGTTACTGCTGTTAATCCAAACATCAGATCTAACAATGATGCTGCATGCAAGGTCTTATCTGAAGAAACCACCTAGTTGGTGAACCTACTGACCAGCATGAAAACCTTTGCTGGAAGGGCTTGAGTAGGACATGCCCGTGGACTCCTTCCAGCAGCTGGAAGTAATGGAAGTTTGCTGAAGCAGAGGGAGCCATCAGGTGGTTCAGACCCGGAGGAAGGGTTAGGGGTGAGAGTTCAGCGACCCTCAGCATGAATGTTGGAACACAGAGTGCTAGCTAGTGAGATAGCTGCTAGGTGTCACTTATTTTCTTTAGACATAACATCTGGAATTACCATTTATTACGACGTAATGAAACTTGTTTGTATTATTCAACATGACATTTTGAATTATTATTATTTGTATTAGCTACGGAGGTAAAACTCTCCATCGGCCAAATTACATTAGGAATCTTTATTTCGCTCCAGCTTTGCTATCACTTGTCTCCCACCAAACTCTGCTCTAAGAGAGAGTCACAAGGCCTTGTGGGTAATTCCTCTCTTTGCAGAACCCCTTCCCCTCCCACAAGGAACAGCTGGAATTTCCTGTTGATGGCCGGGAGAAAACGCCCACCAGCGCATGCAGCACCAACATGGTCCCAGATCCAGTGGAGGAGAAATATAAGCATCCACGATTAAACCAAATAAATGTGATGCGAGGAGTTACTCTGGAAACCCAGGAGCCCAACACACTGGCACACGTTTCTTTTATTACTGCGCATTATTAGACAGTCTGGTCTATTGATTAAACATACAGAGAGACGAGTGAAACACGAGGACAGACAAACAAACCACACCCACACACACACACACACAGGGGAGAAGTTGAGAGCAGAGGATTAGTGGGAATATAATTGATCATATCTTCATCTCTGAATTTGTCTGATGATAAAAAGAGGGCGAGAGACCTCCAGACTCTGAACAGTGTAGTCTCTCTCTCTACACGATATTGATGTAAGAAAGAAGAGACCCTCACAGCTCTGGAGACAGCCCCTGTCCTCTGTCTGTCCTGGGGTTAGCTGTAGGTCCAGGCTGGATGTTTATGTATTCGTGTGTGTGGGTGTGAGAGTGCATGTGTTTATGTTTGTGTGTGAGGGTGTGTGGGTGAGGGTGAGTGTAGGGGGTCGGGCTACAGGACAAGGTGGGCTTTGAGAAAGAGTCGAAGGGGAAGATGAGAAGATAACTTACCCCCTCCCCAGCCTGCTCATGTTATCTCCACAAAGTTTTTACTTTGTCAACAGACAAAAGCCCCCCCGCCCCATCCACCTCTTCAGCTAGAGGAACAGATGCCCAGTGGTGTGATCAGCCCTGGCCAGATCACTACCTACCTGCTTTTACTTACATAACCATCTAGTGTTGCTGCCGCCAGTTGGCCAGCATTAGGAAGACAGGCTGCCAGGCCATTATCTGTCAGCCTGCGTGTGTGTGTGTATCAGAGGGAGAGAGCGAGTGATGTAATGGTGGAGTATTTCTCAGGGACAAAGAGGTTTGGGAGGGGGAGGGGGCAGGATGGCTTTGTGCCTTTGCTCCGCCCTTCCTCCTGGTTTTGTGCTGTTGAGTGACTCATCAAAGCAGACCCCCACCCCCGGCTCCAGAGGAGAGGCCCGTCCTCGGTGAAAGCAGCCCTGCAGAGAGAGCAGAAGAAAAGGACACACATGTGGCCCCACTGGGCCCTTCAGAGATCTGGGTCACGACACCACATCTCTGGCCTTTTAAATGGCACCAGAAATACTGTGGCCCTTCACTAGACAACACCACACACACATGTACAGGCAGACATACATGTACACACACAAAGGCACTTGACGACACATAAGCGCATTTCACTCAGATACACTTAAACACACACATGCCCCTGCTCAAGGGAGTGCATGTGAGGAGGCCCTCTGTGTGAAACGAAAGGAGCTTCTGGGTGTGTTTGTTTGAGAGCAGCAGAAGGTTGCATTCATATGCAGATGACACCGCGCTATGTGCAGGAGAATAGATACACCCCCAACGCTCAATATATTACTCACACACAGGCTTGGGCAGCATCTATTTTGTCACACCTTCCTGTCATTTGACCGGGGTATACGTTATATGATGGTATTTGTGTAAAATTAATACAATAATAAATAAAACGTAAAAGCTGAGTTGGGGATAGAAGTCATTAGCAAGAAAATGCCAAATGCATGTGGTTCCATAAGCCAACTCATCGTGTGCGCAATATTCCGTGAGCATGCTAACATGCTAATGCTAGCAAGGCTACTGAGCAAGCACAGCAAGTTTCAAGTCCCCGGGCCGCTTTGAAGTGGACTTGTGATTGATTCAATAATGGGGCTGATCGTTTTTGATTGATTGCGAGGTAGAGCGCCCCCTGTCACCAAAGAGGTACTTTACTTTTTGGAGACCTGCTTACGCATGGTTTCTAAACGTGTACCAACTTTGACAACTCTGAGTTGTTCACCTTCGGAATGGTTAAAGTCAGCGTTTTTTTCCCCATAAACTTCCATTATAAAAAATAGCTCGGTGAGCACCTGCAACAGCGGCAATTTGAAATTGACACTATGACGTAATTTTGTTCGCAATCGACGCACAACTTTCCACATTACCTTAGGGTGATGTCCTTGATTGCACATAAATCAGCCATTACTCTGCCATTTTTCACACAATCAAAAGAGAAATAATACCATAAGGTCGGGCAGTATTAAGGAGTATGTGTACCAAATTGGGTCATTTGGGTTTACGGGTCTTTTTTTCGGATTGATTTAAGGTTTTCCAAAACTTCCAAGGTACGGCAAAATCTATATCGACTTATTGGTCCTTAAGATTCAGCATGTCAAATAAGGCCCAGATTCTAAGTTTCAGATTATTTTATAAAAACGGGATGGGGGTGTGGCCGTTTAGGTTTGACAATGAGTTCTAGCGGCCCCTGTAGTCATAGCTACAAACTTTTTGGAGTCCTTACTTCGGGTCTACATACGCGTAGTGTATGTATAAGTATACACAATTTTAAAAAAATGACGAATTGCGCACTGTACTGATATATCTACAATTTTGGCAATTGGTTTGGTTTTTATACTTCCAAAATTGTAGGAGCAGATAATTGCGGAAAATGAGAGACGAATTTGCAGAACTTTGCCCCTGGAGAATACAAGGCCCAGAAAGAGCGCCGTTTCCATCCTCATCATCTATTGACATGCACATTCTCCGTTCCAAAGTCTAATCATTTTTGGGCAGCCCTCTCGCTCAGCCACGCCACCAATAAAATATGATACAATTACTTTGGGTTTACTGTTTGTATAATTTGCGTGCATCGAAGTTATGTAGCGCGAGAAACCATCAATACAACCATTAACTCTGATGCAAAAAGGTGTCAGTTTATCGTATGAGTCCATGTGCCACAGGTAGTTCCGCTACACTATACTGTCTGCGTCATGGTATCCCACCTCGTCTCTGTTGTATGCCTACTGGGTCCAGAATGGACTACACTTCATACACCAGGGCTCTAGGAACCAGCAACCCTGCAGAAAGGCACCACTCGGTCATCATTCTGTATCCATGGAGTCTCCCCGGGCCTTGTTGTATCTGATCAGCAATGTAGTCCACCACAAAGCCAATCTCACTTAAATTGCGCCGCTGATAAAGCTGAATTCTTGCCAACTGTCTTCTAAGGTGGCGCACACTTATGTGTATATGTTCCCCAGCAAGGCAGAATGCTATTTCAGCAGCCGTCAAACCTTGGCTGAAGAGAAATGTGATGTGCTGATCAACATGCTCTTGCTCCTCAGACATTGTTACCCTCAATGCCCTCCTGCACTGGACTGGCCACCTCACTGACCTATTCATTCATTATCACGGGAAAACAATGTTTTGTTATCTCAAGACAATGACATAAATAAGTCTAGATCTCAAGAAAACGGGGGTCTAATATGAATGTAAACTGCTTCAAAAAGCAAAATTGAAATATCACACAGCACACTAGTGCTGTGTGGAGGAAGTCCATGTCTTTCAGATCCACTATTGGTCCGAGTTTGACTCGGTTACAGCAGAGCTTCAATGTAAAGCGGGTCACACACTATACGAGCCATTGAGCACCACGTCGGTCAGCGTTGATTTGAGGTCTTGTTCTGTGTTTAATATAATGAGTTGTATGGCGCTGTGATGTGCGCCAAGGTTTTGCGCAGTGCTGGAAGGTTTAGCACGGCTGTATGGTGGCGCCAGTGTTCAAGCTTTATTCTAGCTACATTGGAAACACGACCCACTTAAGTTCCAATGAAGACACACTGCTTTGAATGTAACGTTGTGGGGGTACTTCAAATGATCATAAAACTAAAAAGGTGGTTTGTACAAAGTTTCAATTAAATTGAACTGCAGCACTAGTGCTATTCAAGAGCATGCAAAGAAATGCACTGCTGTAGATGATGGAACGCCAGATAAGAAAAATAAATATCGTAACTGGAGTAGATTACCTTAGCAGCCTGTTATTAGTAGGTACAGCGCGAATAGTTGGTTCGTAAGGAAAGAGATGTCGAGGTACTGCCAGTAGAAAAAGGAACACCTATGTGATAAAGTGAGTGAAACTTTTAAAATGAATGGATGGCATGCCAATACTGCGACAAAGTGGTGAAAAAAGGGGTGCAACCAAATTTATTAGGGCGCCACCAAATGAAAAGATATACACATCATCCGAGACTGAGAAGTTTGACTGGGTAGGCCTACCGTAATTACGGCACAAAACCTTTTTGGAACCGAGTTAACCAAACAATAAAAACATCCCCCGAATTGTGAATAGTGAACCAAACGGTTCAGGTTTTTTAACTGTTCCATCCCTAGTAGATATTATGCCCCATTCAGAACAGCTGTCATTATTTTCGTTTGAGGGGTTGCACAAGGAAAAGCCTCAAATTTTAGTAGGAGAAGGTAGGATGTAATAATAATGGCAACAACGACATTAACCTTTTTAATTATATAATTACATTAAAGAACAAATAATGATTCACGCAGTTTGGAACTCTACTCCGTGTGTATGGCAATTGTATCAGACACAAAAGAACACACACAATTAGTGTTTAATAATTTATTTCAGATTAATCTTGTTTACACATTGGACAATGTATGACACATATTTCCCCAAGTGGCACACAATGTCATTGATATTAGGAAAAAAACTTGTTGAATATCAAAATGAGCGATATAATAGTGTATTGTCCAATGTCCAGTCTTTAGAACATGACTAATCTGAAAGAAATCTGTTATTTTTAATTATATAGTTAAAGGAACGATTAAATAATAACTAATCAAGCTGTTGAGCCATACTCAGCGTGCATAGCGATGCGTCTCAGACACAAGAACGCACAGATCTTGTATTTAGTGTTAGGCCTTGTGGAGCGTGTGTGGATGATGGCTGGTATAAGAAGCCTCACCTGGCCCGAGTCAGACTGATTAAACTCTGGGGCTGGGTGAGGGTGCACACCTGTTGTGCATTGAGCAACCAATGCGCACAGGTTAAACAAGCCATGACCACACAGACACTGCAGCATACAACCCCTGCTCTTTTAATGGAGGAGCCCAGTAAAATCCACCTAGGTGCAGTGTAGCACAGACAGTGGTACAGGCCTATATTACAATATCATATACAATTTGAGAGACATTTGTTTGAGAAACATTTAATATATTTGGTATCCTTAATATATTGTATATAATATATACAGACAGAACACACTTGCATTTCATATTGGTTCCATCATGACTTATTTTCGCTTCCAGTGAAGTGCTTCTAAGCTGGGCTGTATAGTGGTTCTGTGGATCGGTTTGCAGGCTTCGCAGTAGCCTTCGTGGGTATTAGATCACGCGTCTTTTTGGATGGATGGGGACTCGTCTTTTTATCTAGCACGAATGGGCGCCAGCGTCCTTTGTCTTGCGAGTAATTTTTCACACGGTTGGGGTGTATCTAGCAAAATAACATCGTGATCCCAATATTTATTAAAGGAATAGCAATATTTTATGCATACTGTGCAGTACTAAGTATGCATACCACACAGCGAGGAAGCAAACTAGTAGGTAGCAGGCTTAAGGGACAGGGGATGAGTCAAAGCTGTTCCAGCACAAGAGAGTAGGATGTCATGGCCTGGTTTGGAGCCGACTGGGTTGTCAATGCTGTCACGCAACAGACTTATGCTCCTAAATAACTTAAACCCAACTGCACATGCTCCGCTGAGAGACTTAACACTTTGTATGCATCCCCCCTGACAACCAGGCTACAACATCTAGCATTCCTGTGAACCTGGACACAGGCCTGAGTGTTGTGCTAAACGCTGGTGCTAAACGCTAATGCTAAACACACTGCTAGTGCTGGATGTATAATGTAGGTCACAGAGCACCCATGGGGGGCACCTCCCTTCCTCGCTCTCTCTGAACCCACTGACAGGCATGTGTGCAACACATTACAAACAAACAGGCTTCGCTTTAAAACCAGCAGAGGTGGTTTAAGAGGAGCAGCTTTAATGCACAGGGAGAGAGAGAGAGATGGACAAAGTGAGAGAAAGATAAATCAAGAGGGACAGATTGATAGAGTAACGGAAATGGAAGGAATGGTGGAAGTGCTTGTGAAGACAAAATGGCAGTTTGGTTTTAGCCGTCCCGTGCGCTCGCAGCAGCGCCGGGCACATTCCTGCTGCACGGGAGCGAGAAGCGAGATGGGGCGAGGAGGAATCCACCGCCTTCTAAAGCATAGAGAAGTGAGTCATGGTGACCTACATAGGCAGCAGGAGGAAGACAGAGGGAGCACAAGACACTGAGGCAGAGAGAGAGAGCGAGCATGTGCTCGAGAAAGAAACAAAGCAATGTTGTGAAAGTGTTTTTCCGCATAACAGAGTTTTCTCGTGGCCGAGTGTCGACTGCTCCTCCTCTCCAGGAGGGAGGGAATGAAGCAGCAAAGGGCGTGAGGTGTAAACAATACCAAGGAGGAGCCGACTGCAATGGGAGAAACGGAAGAGAAGAGAACAGAAAAGAGAAAAGAGGTCAGCCAGCCGGAGCAGTGAAAAGACCAGGCTCACCATGTGCACCTGGTGAGAAGGCACCTCCCGTACCATCCTGTTTAAGGTTGGTAGGAGACCAGGCACCTCCCGTACCATCCTGTTTAAGGTTGGTAGGAGACCAGGCACCTCCCCAACCATCCTGTTTAGTGGTCAGTCTATAAACCATCAGCAACAGTATATATGAGATCAACAACGGTGAATAGTAGTATCCACAACTGTGAATATACCAGTAGCAGTCTTTACTATCAATATTAGTCAATATATCATAACCATGCCATCAACAGCCTATATAACATTAACTGTCAACCATAAACAACCATCAACAACAATCTATATACCAGCAACACCAATATTTCATCACCAACACTAGTCTATACACATCAACACGGGCTGTTCGATATGACGTTATCTTTATCTTATCTTATGCAAATGCCATTGCTAACAGAGTCTCTTTAGAGTACTGCGGAGCGAGAGCGCGCGAGTGTATCAAAGAGAAAAAAAATCTAGCGCGGCATACCTATGCAGGTAGGGATGCAGGTTAGATAACGTGACATGGGCCATAAAAAGAGAAAAAGCTGGGACGGACAACCAAATATGTCAACATTTTGCTCCAAAACCTGGGAGATTTGCTTACGTTAGCGTATCTCGCCCTTCTCGCCTTGGTCTATCCGCATGTGAAAACTAAATGCTTTTCTAACGTCACGCCTGATGAACAATAACGTCTACACGCACGTTAAAAACTATTTACATCAGGCGCAATGCGAATATATGCGGATGGAATACTCAAACTATACAGCCTAATGAAGACGAGATTATGCTCCGACCTTTCACCAAAATATCCTATGAGTTTTATTTTTCAAACCAAGTGTTAAATAGTATAGCGAATGGCTGTTCGCGGATGAGGGAATTATGATAAATGGGTGTGTTTTGGAGCATTTAGTTTCCCTGTTCAATAACTAAAATAGGCTATCACTCTTTTCATAGAAAGATGGTATCCAAAACGAAACTGCTGCATTACAACTGCACACCTTCATGTTATCATGTTAAAAGCAACCGATATTAACGTACCGCAGTGCAAGTAAACATTGGCCTGTAGCGCCAACCGCTATCGAGATGAATGATCAATATAACAGATAGTGGTAAGTATTGGTCTATGATTGTAGTTTCCCACTATGGATGCAGTAAGAACACTGTGTTGAGAAACGTAAATAGGCTGTTACCTTCGCCATGTCCTACAACTTGTACAGTGTCCATGGTGACTATCACAAAAATACCCGAATGTGATTGGTTAAACGGATATCATCGCTGGCGAGAGCCGTAAAAATATCTACCTTGGTGCGAATAAAATTAATGTTGTCTTTTCGCGAAACGGAAATCACGTATGTGTACAGTCCCATTTAACTCAATGATTTGATATTTAATTGTCGTGTGAAAAAAATCACAACCAACAATCGCGTTCAATGTAAAATGACCTTCCAACGCGAGTCGTGATTCAGTGCTCTCTATCACCACGGACAATGCGGCGAATTTTATTAACCGTTAATTGAATATCCTTTTTTGCCTATTATTTACTTGGCAACTAAGAAATATTTATTGGTAGAATGCCCTCTAGTAGACAGAACGTTTAATAGTGGCATTACCCTGCATAACCCTGTGTATACAGTGTATAGGTGCAGTAAGTATTAATAAGCAAAATAGTAGTATAAAAAAATTGAATATAATTCGAATATTAAAAATAATAAGGAATGAAATTCGAATGGGATTATAGAGGAAGATTGACAGCTCTGCTCTCTTCATGATGTGCTATGTTTTGCAAAGTTCATATTTATTTTTATGCAATAAATGCATTTTATCCAAGTCATCCTCTCCTTGTGATCACGTCAAGTCTTTATATACCAAGTGAATAAACATTTGAACACAAATATAAATTGCAGACCGCCTGCTGCGCCATCTGACCAAAGCCGATCGCGCCAATATGCCATCCCGCGCGCCTCTTCCGTTGACGTTTTTTTCGGTGCGTACCACCAGGCCTGAACAAAAATTCTAGGGGAAACACTGTCGTGTTCGAATTCCAGCTGGACCTGTGGACGATGTGAGTTACGCCGAGTACTTAATTTGTTTATTGGCTGTTTATTGGAGATTTCTGAAACTTGAAACGGAGTGTTTTTATATTTGTTTTTCGATATTTTATAATGATATTGTACTTATTTTATAAACTACATATTTTGTGTGGTTTATAAATGGAGAGGTTATGGACATTCATGATGCATTTTTTTAAGTTTGGATCCTGGGAGACACCAAATTTGTCTTTTGGGTCAGGAGGGGAAAAGGTTTGGGAAACCCTGGTGTTATCCAACAAATATATGACATCATTTACAATCTATATACCATCTACAACAGTCTTTACCATCAGCAACATCTTTAGGGGTGGGGGGGAAACAATGGATTCATGTGAGTAGCGGGATTCTTTGTGTAATCATAATGGAAATGTAATCATAATGGAAAAAGGTTAATGGTAACATCCTACAGAGGGCGCTATAGTATATACACCTATAGTTGATTCGCATCACAATGGCAGACAATAACAGATCTGTTAAACCCGAACCCCAACGGTAAACCCAAACCCCAACGCTAATCCATATGTTAATCCACACAAAAGATGAAATCAAACAATCAATGTGTTGTATATTTACAAGATCAAAATATTGGCAGAATTCATAATATAATATTGGCACTAGAAGGTCATAATATCGTATCTTGAGGTCCCTGCCAATTCCAGTCTTTAACAAGTTATATACCATCAACAGTCTTCATACCATCGGCAGCAGTCTCTAACCATCATCAAACGTCTATATGCCACCAACAACAGCCTACATACCATCTACATCTATACACCATCAACCCCAGTATATGTACTATTTACAACATTCTATACATTCTATATATCAATTACGGTCTTAACCATCAACATCAGTCTACATACAAGCAGCAACAGTCTCTCTACCATCAAAAACAGTGAATGATACCATCTTCAACTGGAATAATACCATTCATTATTTGCTACTGGCAGAAGCGTCTAATGTTGTGGGGGTGAGCAGCATTGCTCCTGGCTGCGCTTTTAAAAACAGCAGTAACTGCTAGTTGTGGGCAGGGTTTGGATGATCTAAAACTGGTTGGTTGGCTAAAACTGGCCTGCAACAGTCCAGATCAATAGGCGTTGCAGCGGATCCAGTTCCCTTTGAAGCTCTGCTGGATCTGGTTCCCTAATCATCCCTCTACGCAACTCCCAGCTCTGCTGCCTGCCTCCCACAGAATTTCCAATACAATAGAGCGGCTTTCACAACCAGTCAAGGGATGGGTACTAGGTTGGCGTTGTTGAGTCTTGGGGTGGGGGCAGGGATCCAGTGGGGCTATGAATGCAGAGGGCAGTAGTTTAAGCACTACGCTATCAGTTGGGAAAAAAAGGCATTTACAACATTTAAAACCTCTGTAGTCAGCCATTAGAAGCTATTGTTCAATTCCCAGCAGTAGTTTCAGAGGGTGCTGTGTTGCTTGGGAAATGGATCGATGAGGAACAGATTTACAGAGAGGCAGGAGTTGCATGCTTGTATAGTCTCAGTCAAAAACAACAAATGCCGTCTGTCTAGAGGGACAACTTGGACTTTCACAAGTAGCATTAATGATAGCTACATTAGATATATTTAACTAGCTGCTGACAATGACAGACAGACAAAGAACCTAGCATGTCTTTAAAGGCTGGAGGACACCGATGTACCCTGATGGACCCATGTGGATATGAGGAGGGGGGAGGACTTGCTTACTCCATACAGAAAGGCTTCTGTTGGATTGAACCTGAGACCTTGTAGACCTTCTAGTCATGGTCAACCTGAGCAAAGCAGAGTCCTTGTGACACAGCAAACAGCACATCAAGTTAAGTCATTCACACAGCACAGCTATAGCCAAACAGGAGGAGTAGGAAATGAAACCATAACAAAGTTCCTCACCCAAGGCTAGCATAGAATGTGATAAAAACAGTAACATGGTCGGCTCGGCCCACACATTATGAAAAATGTAGAAGAAAACGAGAGTAAAAAGAGGAGGGCAGGCAGTCAGACCAAAGAGGTTTAAAAGCAGACCACAGAATTATCAGGCAAGATGAGAATACAGAAATAACATTCAAGAGCTTTGTGATGAACACTGCCTATTAACTGCTGCATCACCCTCACAGATGAAGCACCGCCAATACACACATGTATAGACACACATACACACTCACACACATGCAAGTATCGACACATAAAAATACAAACGTATAACACACACACACACGTGTGTACACACACACACACACACACAAACACGTGTCTACAAACACACACACATTATTATTTTGGGCTGTGAGTCTATTTTGGTTAATCAGGAACTAAACTGGAGCGATTAGGAGCTGATTGGAGGGCCTGTCGCTCATATTCAGACAAACAGGTGGTATCTGGAGGTAGGGGCACATTGGTCACTAACTGGCTGATAATCGCCCACCACTCATGGGGAGAGTGGTGGGCGATGGAGGTGGGGTGGGGGTCATGCAGGTTTGAGGGGAGAGGGAGGTCAGAGCGAGGGAGGGATACACTAAAAGGACTAGTGAATTATTGATGAAGAAGGGAAGGGAGGGAGGGAGACAGCACAGGCTGAAGGGGTTTTATTTCACATTACATCACCACGCTCTCCTCTTTCTGATGCGCAGGTCTGGATGGTGTCCTTCCTCCATGTGTACTCGTCTCTCTCACGACCCCCTCCTCCTCCTCACACCCTCCTACTGACTTCACCTCCCTGGAAAACCACACCATCTTCAGCCAACACGCTGATGAACCCCCCCCCCATGTTCCTAGCCCTCTCATTTCAGAGATCACTGAGTGTATGAGTAGATGTAATAGAGAGTTAAGCAAAGAGAAGGGCTAGATGAGGAGGAAGGAGGAGTGAGTTAGAAAGAATGGTGGTACAGGGAGAAGGTCTTTGAAGAAGCCTTGACACCCTGATGAGTTAGCAAGACACCGGTCGCTCTTGTCTGATCACCTCATCATCAGAACAACAGCGAAACAACACAGGTGTATTCTATCTAACTATCGACTATCTAATAGTGCTGAATCTGAACTAGGTAAGGTAAGGTTACATTTTGTCTGAATATCCCAGTGATATCCCAGGGACAAAATTAAATATTAATTTAAGAGGCGCAAGTCATAGAACGCTTCACGTCAACTCTTAATTTGAGGTAACGACAGCCGTCATCCAAATGGCCTGGCCAAACCTGCGATACCCAAATTATCCTTTGTTAATTTTCTATTTGGATATTACAACATTACGTAAATACTAGCACTTTGACACCTGCCGTCCATTGTGAGAATTGGCAAGACCGACAGAGACAGACTTTGAAATCACTGGTTAGAATAATAATAGTTGTTAAATGTTCTAGGGTTCTCCCAAGTATTTTGTTTTCAATGGTGGTGCTCCCACACATCAGTCATATAAATAAGAGGTTGTGTCAAGTGGGGGGGGGTTATGATTTTACAGGGGTTGTAATAAGGAACATTATTACAACATTATTAATTAGGTAATTAGCTATTTCAATTAGCCCAAAAGATAGCAAAAAGCCCTACCTACTAATAATAAGGGGTTGGTAATTGAATAAACATGAATAGAACAGGTAGCTATGTTTGTCCTTTTATGGCAATCCTTCAGCCCCAATTGCACTGTGTGATTTCTCTGCTGCACTGAAGTCTGAATCGGACCAATCAGGGGATCTGAAATCCACTGGCGTCCATAAAGCAATCCTACGTGATATTGCAGTTTTCCTTTTTGCGCTATTAAAATAACAGTGTAGAAAAAAGGAAAAATGATCAGTTGATATAAACGTGATTCTTCTTCAGCAGTGGACTCCGCCAGCTCCGATTCAGACAGGTAAGTCAATTGATTTTTCTAACATTTTTATATTTGAATATTTGTTCGGAAAACATAACTAATATCTAAAGCTTGAAATTATGTATTCGGACCAGCCCTACTATCTAACCATCATCGACTATCCAACTATCCTTCATCTAACCAATGACTATCCATCCACATCGCTGCTCAGAGACCGTGTGTAAACGTTCCCCCGACAGTGTTCCCCCTACATGCATCCAGCAGTGGGGCAGTGCCAATATCAACCTTCAAATCTTTGTGAAATATGGAATATGCATCAAAGCAGTCATGTAATCCTTATTTTTTGGATCTACAATACCACGTCCATTCAACGGAAACCATAGACGTCTTTCAAACCTCTTTTCAACAGAGAAATACTACTTTTAATATTAGATCAGGTAAAAATATGTCTCGCAAGCGAATCACTTGTCAGCATTGACATAAAGCTTGTCACGGATCCCTGTAAACAAATGCCCCATGCAAAAGCCTCAAAAATCCCGTTCAACTTCTCACCATGCGATCACGATCTCTCAAATCAAAATAAACATTTCACAGACAATGCAACGTGTATGCAATGTGTAACTACATGAATGTGTTTTTCTACTGATTCCTGCCCAATAAGCGTAGTTTAAGCAGATACTCATTTACTAGCTGGCTCAACGATTAGCATATTTGATTGGAAGATGTCAGTGCATGTCTCTAAGCTACGGCAATAGGTGTGGTCATAAAAAACGGACGGGCCCCTAAAAATGTAACATGTATCTCACTCCAAGGTTTCCAGAAACTTGGCAGCCCTGCTAGTGCTAATCAAGATAAGAGTATGCGAACAAAAAACCCACACACACTTTTCTGGATGAAAAAATAATTATTACCCGAGTATATTATTATTAGTAGGTTATCTAACCCATTTGATATAGGAGTAGGAGCGCGAAGAGTTGGTTCGTGACTACAACTTATTTAAAGTGAGTGAATCAGTTAAAATGAATGAACAGATGGATGGTACAAGCAAAGGACATTTTCAAGTCTTATATATAAAGGCCACGTTGGCTAGCAGAAACCATGCCTACAACAAAAACCTTTTATTAACCTTAACATTTTAATAAAAAACAAAGTATCTAAAACGTAAATGCATGTTTACTCTATAATCACACTCCTTGAAAAAGTGATCTTCAGCGGGAAACGAAAGGGACAAATCTACTAAATACTGAAATGCCGAAACAATGGCATTAAAGCGGGACTTGACAAGATGCGATCCCGGTCAGGTGCCAGCAGGTAACACCGCAAGACCCACACAAGCCATCCCCGCTTTAGATTGCATTATTGTGGGGTGCTTATTGGAGCCTGTAGCAGTGCTACCTGCCACACTCCACCTAGTCGGCTTAACTTGGCTCCTCGGATGACCAGGACGCAGGTTGATGATGTTTAAATCGGTCTATTGCTGAGTTGGGAGACAGTCAGAGTGTCTGTGTGTGTGTCTCTGTGTGTGTGTGTGTGTGTGTGTGTGTGTGTGTGTGTGTGTGTGTGTGTGTGTGTGTGTGT
>JAOPJO010000034.1:14669824-14686127 GCA_027123675.1 Molva macrophthalma | reverse complement strand
ATCAGGAAGCGGTTCTTGTGCTATCTCTTCTTCCTCCTCGGATTCAGGATCAAACACATAAGGCTGTATCTCTGAAGGGTTAGGGTTAGCACTGTAAAGTTGACTATGGAGCGGAGGCAGGGTGAACCTTCGATGACGCACTGGACGGAGCGTGACAGTTCTGTTAGCCAATAAGAGGCGAGTTATTTGCATGTCATGAATATTCATGAGTAAGAGGCGAAATCTTGCCGTTTCTCCCCGCCTAACCCTAACCCTAACCCTAGACCCACCTCAACTTTGATATTTTTTTAGTACCGTCGTTGTGTAACTGTTATGGGCGTTACAATGAGCGATGTTGTATATTAAATGCGCAACACGCCGTAGCGTTATACTAAAGGTGTCCGGGAAGCCTTACCCTTACTCGGAAGCGGCCATTAAATACATCGCTGCTCAGATGGAGCTTCACCATCCACACACACACCGTAGCCTTATACTATATGTGTCCGGGAAGCCTAACCCTCGGACGCAGACATTAAATACATCGCTGCTCAGATGGAGCTTCACCATCCACACACACACCGTAGCCTTATACTATATGTGTCCGGGAAGCCTAACCCTCGGACGCAGACATTAAATACATCGCTGCTCAGGCGGAGCTTCACCATCCAGACACACCGTGGCGTTATACAATAAGTGTCCGAAAAGCTACATTTTCTCGCAGACACCGCAGTTGTCACTCAGTAGCCTTGCTAGCGATAGCATGTCAGCATGCTCGCAGAATATTGCGCACACGACAAGTTGGCTCACGCAACCACACGCACACATGTCTAGTTCTAGATTGCCAATAAACGATCTGATCGCCAGGGGGCGGCGGGAGGAGGGGTAGGTGACTTACGTCAACTGCAAGCAATACAGTTAAAGATACATGGATAAACATTTATAAAAGAGTGAACATTTTTTTTATTTAAAATATTAAATCTAATAAATATTTTATATCAATGTCTATCAAACAAAGGCCCCCTTTTAAAAGTCTATGTCTTTGATCGGTGCAACAATATCCAAGCATCATGTTCCGTTTAACATTATTATCTTATCTTTAATGTTCCAAATCATATCCATAACGCTAACTGCTAGTATGGAGCGCAGAGCAGTTTTGGTGAGCAGGCATAAAATTATATCATCACTCGTGCTGATTACCGGAGCTAATTGGGGGGACATTCTGCTCCACGAGAAACATCTCTAAATGTACAGTTGGGCGCAGATTATCGAGATATGATATTACTCTACAAACAGAGCCCACGCAAACTCCATCGAAACGTAACTCTCCGCCTCCTACATTTCAATATTCACCGAACATCGCATGGAAGATATCTCAAAACATCTTTCACAACTCAACAATATGAATGCATTTGGTGCTTGCTATAATCTAAAGTAGTCCAGGCAGGTAAACTGATTATTTGCAAATTACTTTTAAGACGCGTTTGTCTGCAAAACACCAGACTATTTATTGTCCTGCTTTGCCGAATTTGTGGCACTTTGCCAATGTGCAAAATTGTCGTTCATCCCTTCAATTGCCAATATACGATCCGATCGCAAATTTGCACAAGCCTTACATGCATCATTACACATATGTACTATCTCTGGGTGTTACATTTTACATTTGGCCCGTAAATGGCTAGCGGAAACCCTGGGGGATGGTTTCGGGCTGGCCTGTCATTTGACAGCCAATTCATTTCACATATGCATTTTAGTCTGGAACCTCCAAGCTTATTTTCAAGTTCCAAAAGACGTTATCAACAGAAGCAGAACAAACTGGATAGACCTAAAACCAATAAGAGCAAAGAAACATGTGACACATCAGTGACAGTCATCTTGGTTGTTTATGAGAAGGTCAACGGCGCTCCCATAGGGCACTCCTCTGTACATTTCTATTAAATGTGCTTCATATTAGATAAACGGTTGTGATTAGCTCGATCCAGGCCAGGTCTGCTTGGAATCTGTCTGACCGAGAGACGGGCTAGACGCATGATACGCTAGAAAAATATCATGAGCTTGCAGATTCCTCTGGTTCCCAGGCTAGGTTCAAGCCGGCAGGCAGCAATAAGAGGGGAGCGAAGAGAAGAAGGAAAGAAAGCAGAGTAAGCAAGTATGAAAGAAAGGAAAGAATTTAAATAAAACTGAAAAGAGAAAAGAAAGCATGGACAAAATAAACTGACAGCTTGAGACTTGCAAGGAAAACACAATCTGAAACAGGCTTAATTCTGGCCCAACAGAACCTGGACCAGGCTTAACTCTGGCCTCAAGCCTGTGGCCAGAGCCACATTGCACATGGGGAATACCCCATCCCCCCAACCAGGATCCTCCTCCTCCACCCCACCATATCTCACAGGAGATAAGAGCTGTCCTGGAAAGCTGGATCAACTCAGGGAATGACACACTGGCCTCATTTAGATCCAGCACAGCGTGTCTATGGATCAACTTATGAGCTCCACAAGAGGTCTATTTTACCAGTCAAACAGCACAGGGATTCAAAATAAACCTTTATTTCAACCAATAATCATGGTGCAGTCAATGCCTTTGGCTGTGTTTTTAGTTTTTTTACATGCCTACATACAAACACATGAACACTGGAAAGACAACATTGGTGTGCCAAAATATAATTCTTATATAAGAGATAATAGCCACTCCTTAAATGTTCCTGCATGAATCCGATTACAAACAGGCAATAAAGATAAAGCAGGCTAAAGATGGCGGCCACTCTACAGTGACTGTACAATTTCCATCCAATAACAATACTCCTTTTTGATACTTGATTAGGTCATAGAGAAACACACACAAGGTTCTTCAATTTTGTTTTTCTTTACTGTACTAGTGCAGCAATAGGGTCTTGAATCAATGCTTGCTGTAGCCATGGCGATAGTGTTGTTGCTATGGCTATGGTGTTGTAAACATGGTGAACTGGGTTGAAAACAAGGGAGAGGGGCTGTATAAAAGGTTTTCATCCAAAAGCTTTATAGCTTAGAAACTGCACTGGGCAGAGGACAGAGAGCCCTTCCGTGGCCGTGCACAGGGCAGCAGGGGCCGGCTGAAGAGGTGCTTTGACAAACGGGAACCCTGATGAATCAGCGGTGTGGACCGACTATGAGCTCAGAAAGAGCTGAGTGGTGGAAGTGGTGTTGTTAAATAGCAGGGTGCTTATGGCCTTTGTGTGAAACACAGCCCTGCGGCAACACATACCCCCCACCTCCCACCCTCGCATCGCTCCCCCTCTGGTCTTTATCAGCTAGGTAGCCTCTTGCCCCACCACACACACACACCAGCACAGAGGCACCACGCTCCCCCTTCCTGTCCCTGCATTTCAATGTAAATGGCTGGTCTGAATGGCTGCAGCTGGCCCATCAAAAGGCTAGCCCTGCTAAAGGGCCCTGGTGATTTGAGATGCAGCCTGGCCAGACCATCTCCCTCCCATCCCCCACATGGTCAAATTACACCCCCACCCCCCCCAATACACACTGACACAATCAGCTTACAGTTTATCTCCACATGCAGCAGGGGGTCAACATGAAGTAATGTCTCAGGCGTGGGCCTGAGTCCTTTTTTATACATCAGAGCATTGCGGGGTAGTTCAGAGGAACTGCTTGGATCTTCTGGTTCGGAAACAGGGACAGCAGGCCAGAACAATTGTGCCACGATGAATCAAGCATTAACAAGGTTCTGCCATCGGCAACAGTGCCTGGTTAGTTAACCGTGGGTAACTCCCGGTACCACGGTTCTATGAGAGAGCTTTGCAATACTCCTACAACCAATCAAAACAGCAGCTGGAGTCTCTGACTTGGCAGAATGTGAAAGAGTGTGCTAACTAGCCTGCGTCTAGCGTCTTACCCCCACTGGTTACTACTATGGTAATAACATCGAAATCCAAACCACAAAGCCTACTGGAATGGGACTTTAAATTCTTCCCATCTATTGAATTATTACAGTCGGCAACCTTCTTTAACAAATGAAAGCAGATAATGCATTGGAAACGCATTTACTTTCCATGTGTAGTGCTGCTATCAACGAGATCAAAGTGAAAGCGGTTACATTTCTGGGAGGAAAAAAATTTGTATCCAGCCAAAGTAGATATTTCCTTTGATGTAGTGGAGACACAGCAAAGGTAAAATGAAATAGTATAAAGATTGCTGCCGTTGAACAATTGCAGGCACCAGGGGAGCTGAGGAGAAGTCTTCAAATCCCTAAATGAAGCTCCACCATCCCTAAGGACAGCTCAACTTGAGCCCGCCATTTTGTTCCATTTGGCTTGGAGGTACTAGGGGAGGGAGGGCTCACATGGCACGAGAATGTCTGCAGAGATTGTAGCGCTAGCACAGGAAATGTGAGAAGGAGAATGAGAGAGAGAACGAGAGAGAGAGGAAAGAAACACAGAGGGAGATAAGGAAGGAGGGAGCAGCCATGCTTGTTAACCAAAAGGACCACTGAGAGCTTCACTGCCCCTCCCTCTCTCCTCGCTCTCCAACTGACAGACCTGGTTACCTCGGCGACACCAAACACGGGTCAACCATAATTATTTACATTTGCAGATGGGAGATTCAGCCTGCTGATCCATACCAGGATAGATATAGATCTATCAAATAAACATAATCACTTTGATTGCACTCAACAGAGACACGGTTCCCTGTGAAAGATCTGATGTTTTTTCTCATGGGCGAGAGAGGGTAAAAATACAACAGCTTGACGGATGAGGAGGATTCTGCCCTGAAGGCACAACATCTGGGAGTTGTAAACAAACAAAGCATTAGGTGCAAAACAAAAGCCCCTCTCTTCCCAGTCCCTCAAAACCATCCAAGGAGTTTACAATTATATCTGTGCTACCCTTACGACTTCCAGAGCCGTTACCAGTAGAGAGTGTGAGACAAACAGTAGCTAAAACGGTAGCCCCAGAGACAAACAGAGGAAGACTAAACCGGCACACTGACAGGAAGTAGGAAGACAGCCACCAGGCCAACAGGAAATAGCTAAACACAACCAGCACACTGGCAGGATAGCATACGGATCAGTCTGCTTCACCGACACGCTGAAGGGCCAGAGAATCTGCCTTCCTCCCCATCACCCTGAGCTATGTGGAGCCAAGGAAAGTTTCCATGATGCATCATCATGGGAGCATGGCAGCAGTCTGCTCAAGGCTGAGCAGAGGAACCAGGTCTTTAGGCAACAACGAGGAAAGGCTGGCCATCTGGGAGACCACATTAACACTCAGTGCTCTGACCACTGGCGCCTACGTGTGGGACAGGATACCCCCATACCATAGCATGCCTGGCAAACACAGGAATCATGAGAAGACCCAGATTCCAACAAAGTGGCTAACCCCCGTGACCCCACTAAGACCTTATTTCCTGTTGGAGCCACAAGGCCTGGTTTCGTTCACTGGTCAAACTCACACACATAGCTACGTCTGCTGGGTCACCCCAACGCAACATCAAGCCGCATTACCCAGACTATCAGAGCACAGAAGTATGCTGCTATAGCCCAGAGCAATGTCTGGCACCCTTACTTCTTCTGGATTATTATTAATAATTACCACTTCCTCATAGATTGATAGAGTGATTCATAGAAAAGCTGTGGATTCTACGGCAGAGGTCATGGAAAAACAATCACTCTGTTTCTGAGTATCTAGGACTGATGAAAGTGAACCAATGTACTCTTAATACACCGTGCTGTAGAGACTCATCCCGGTTCTCATCTGTACCGTTTTGTTTACTAGAGGTGCACTGCAATTTTATCAGGCTGAAGTTGAGTGCTGCACGTCCAAAAACGAAGAAACGGCCATACGACATTCGACTGTGAAATACACATTTTTGAACACAATCATCCTTGGTTTGTTTATTCAAAACATAGGACTCTAAAACTGGAACACCGCAATTTGAAAATGCAATCAACGTGTAAAGCAGTCTCTTGCCTAATGACTAACTAGGTGTGTTTCTTTACGGTTTGTAGAGTAGGTTGAGGAGGCTTTTAAACAACACGGAACAGAAAAGCGGGTTCTGGGCAGACGCCTGTATGTTGCGTCGTTGGTGTTGTGCATCGCTGCGTCTGCAGTGGAGTCAACGTGAACGCCCCAGCAAGCAGTACGCGGTGAGAAAACACCAGTGGAAGCACTGCAGTAGCGGCAACGGCACCAAACACTGCAGCAAAGCCGCCGCTTCTGTCAAGAGCTGACTAGAGCCGAGTTCAGAGAGTGTTCAAATGGGAAGCTCTGAGAAGAGCCAAACAGAGTAACTTGTAATTATTTCCTACCTGCACAACACACTGATATGCTTTGCCATATAATGGCACGTCCTGATGCAACTAATCAGTTTTTAAGTGGACGTGCAGAGAAACCGATTTTAATCTTCCAGGGATTTTATATTTCTCTCTGGGGTTGAATTGAACATAGTATCACTAGAGTAATTTCATAAACATATTGAAAAGGGGTCTGCGACGGATGCGCGTTGTTCAGTGATAATACAGGCACCATAATAACAACAGTCTCCTAGATGTGAATAATGTGTTTCCTGCAGTCGTATAATACTGTTCTTGTTGATTTATTGTGGTTGAAGGCACAACTAGAGTGGAGAACCACAGCACTGCTTCGGTCAGTGTTGTTGAGAATAAAGTGGACATGTTTTCGGCCGTATGGCGCTTCACTATACCTTGCATAATGTAGTTCTTGGTAGCAAAACCAACACACGCCACACAAAAGACAGGACCAACCCTATCTAACATTTAAACTATACCAGTCACACAGTTTACCCACAGTTAGTTTTCGAACGCCAAAACAAAAGGGCCGACCAGAGGCAATCATCAATAATCACGTAGCAGCTCTCAACCAACCTGTGGATTCTCTAGCATAAGCAACCGAGCCTAAACAAAAGCAACCCACATTTAACGCGATGAACTCACTCGAAACAACACTGCATGTTTTAAAACAAAAAATGATTGTATAATGTCCGAAAGCAACTGCACCAGTCCGTCGCAACACCAAGGTTACGTTGCTGGGAATGCAATGCCTGTGGGTAAGCAAGGGTCAATTTAGCAATGTAATGAATCCCATGGTTTGCTTACCTGCGTCAGAAGCTCCACAGACTTTATATTTTAGTATCAGACTATTACAAGAGTGCCCTTAGGTGTTCTCGACCGATGCTAGATGTTCCCATTGGTTAACGTCGTCATTTGTTTCATTAATAAAAACATCGGAGTGAACTCCCAGCGCGGCTAGCGCTAAAGAAGAACAACACTCAAATATCTCCAGGATACGCGCATACAAACACGATTATTATGGCTTCACCAGTGACCATAGTCCGTTAATTGTCCATTAAAAAAACGACGGCTTAGTTTGGAGGCGAAATACGTCGAAATATCATATTTTGTTCCGATTTAATCCCTTTGCAGACCCGTGCGAACGTTTGCGAGCGGCCTTTGACTTCAGTATCGGGATGGGTAGTATCGCGGTAAAAAACGCGACTACGCGAGACTACAAGTACGATGTCGTGTGTTCCCGCGAGACTAAGGGGGCGGGTAAAAGAAACGTTCGGGAGATGAAACGCTGAATGTGATTGGCACGTACGAGAGGGCGTACACATATTCGCATAGTCGAAAACGACCATTTTGGATCGACCAAGGCCACTTTTGTGTGTGTTTGAGGCTTGTACATGGATCTAACATGGCTTACTATGGCGCACAGTTTACATTGCAGTAGTATAAACTCAATTATATAGTTTGAGAAACATCAAAGGAAATGGAGTACAGGAATTTGGTATGCTTGGTTTGATATGTGAACGATATTATGATGAGTTGAATTTGATGAATTTTAATTATTTCGTTGCTGTTACTTTTATTATTATAGTAGTGGTAGTAGGTGTAAGAGTAATTCGTAATTGTATTTGTTTATTGACTCCAGATAAATGTGAATCATAGAAAAGGAAATTGAAAGAAAAAGTTAATTAAAGTGTGAAATAATATTTGCAACCAGAATAAACTCTTCTCATCAACGCTCAGAATTAGAACAAAAAAAATGCAGTTTATATGTTTGTGTATACTCAACATAATGAAAACTCCTCCGTTCAGTCTTCAGATCAGAAAATTCGATATCGAATTACACTACTCACAACATATATCAGACCTATACAATTTTGTAAGGAGTGCAATAATTAATTAAAATGTCCAGTTAAATTTGGTATAAAGCAGGACATGCTAGACCACAAGCCAAGCGCCAGAGTGCCAGAAAGTGCCAGAAACGAAGCTTCAACGCAACGTTCAACCTAAGAGAATATATTTCTGGAATATTATTATATTGAAATTATTGGTTGGCTTTTCACACGTATATCTGACGATAAGTAGTAGTAGTAGTAGTAGTAGTAGTAGTAGTAGTAGTAGTAGTAGTAGTAGTAAAGTATTTGATAATCTACCATCTGTACTAATGCAAAGATGTAGACCCATAATATGAAAACTGTCCCCTGCAGCGATCTGATGGGATTAACTGCAACACTGGCGCTCTCTAGTGGTGGTGGAGTTGCTTCAGAACTTAGACATTTTTGACATTGTAGTAGTTTTTGGAATCTGTACTTTACTTCAGTTGTGATAGTTCTGTCGACTTCACTTTTACTAACCTAGGCTACGTTCAAAAAAAAAGTTGTTCTTACTCCAATATGTTTGCATCTTTACTTGCTACAAAATCCAATCTGAAAATAATTGTCTCATCATGCGAATGGGTTATCACTCTAGACTAACTTAAAGAATAACTGCTGATCTCACTGACAGGTTGAGGCACATCTCTCAAACCCACATGGCCCAAATACCCCCTACCCCCCACCCATTCCAGGCCAGTACAGGCCAAGGACACACCACTTTTGTTTGGCATGGTATATTGGCTGTATTCTAAAATGTGGGTATAGATGTTATTATCCTAACACTCATGCTGTTTTAAATATGTTAATAATTACTAATATAAATATAGTGTTTCAGTTTTAATCTTGAACGTCCCTAACTGTCGGAGGACAAAGTAAGGGGCACTTTAATTAGAATGGATGAATGTTATTGTTGATTAGATGTGACTGCACGGGTTCCAATTAACTGTTTTATTGCACAACCCTCCAAACACCCAACAGATTGTTTAGAATTCAATCCACCACAGCATTCTAAAAACCTAGGGGGGCCTACCTTTAAAAACACACACATTCAATATAATGCACACATGTTTTTTCAACGATAAACTGATTTATAAATACATTGCGAATTGGCTGTTTCTGCTATGGAGATTCTCAGGGGTTTGAACATTTTCCCCCTATCTTCAAGCAGAATTTTGGTTTTGCATGTGATTATAATATTTTAAGATTTGTGTTATTACCACATAAATCACTTGATTTTCTTTGTGTATTTTATGTATTGCATAGCAAAATATTGTAACGCTAAAAATGTCGCTGCTTATGCGCAGTTTCGCGCAACTAGTTGGTTTCTGAACAACGTTATGAAACGAGAAAGTTCGATCTATTTTACCAAGATCACTAGGGCTACACTAGTTTTTTAACAATAATTATGATATGATTCTGAAGTTCCGACATTGATCAGTGTTTCTTTATGTATAGTTTATAATGTTATTTTATTTACAAAGGACGCTGTAATGCTGTGTTCTCTGCGCAATGCAAACGCAATGCACGTCTTTGTGTAACTACGTACCGTCTCGGTGACTAACTAGCTTAAGGATAGCTAGGACCCATGCAAACAAACTTGTAACGACGAAACACGTTATGTATTTGTTATGTATTTGACACCCACGGTACCATTGGAATAATCTCTGGATGGTTTAACAACACGACCGATATCAACATGGCTGCTTTGCTTTTGCAGCGCCGTGCGGGCTTGTGTAGAAAACACAGTGCTACCTTACTGAGGACACTGTCCTTACGAAATACTATACAACACACATCCGTGAACACTGGTGATGATGCCAGCCCTCTGCTATTCAAATGCTACAACTACGCAAAGCAACTGCACCCAGGGTTACAAAGGTTACAAAGGTTACTCTCGGTTCAGACCAGACCCCAACCTATACTCATCCAGGTAAGCTGTGTCGTGTCTAGCTATCTGCTCTGTGATTGTGGCACCACCCTTTGCATGTCATGCATCTTTGACGAAAAATGCCTTCAATGACAGCCATGAAATCCGCTAAAACTCTGTCCATCAAATATAGAACACACTCTACAGACCATTGAGTCCAAGGTTATTGGCGATAAGCAGAATTCTGCTCAAGAAACACCTGTTGACCAATCCAGTGGGTGCGGTGAATCTCTTCGGTAAAAATATCCATACTATCCATATTGATCTCGAATCTAAAATGAGAAAAACTAATCCTCACCGAATCCCCTGACGAATTTCTGTTTGATATCAGACACCCACTTCTTTAGCACATCCCAGTCCAAGAAGGAGAAAAGTAAAAGTGATGGACCGAAGGGGAAGACACCTGAAGAAGATGAGGGTACAACATTTACTCCTTTATCCTTTACAGCATGTCATCATTACATTGTATGTTCACGAAGGGTTCTCTCCCCATCTCTGTCTCTCTCATCATCTCTCACTGCTCCCGCTCTTTTTTTTATCTTTCTCTCCCTCCCACCCTCCATTCCTCTCTCTCTCTCTCTCTCTCTCTCTCTCTCTCTCTCTCTCTCTCTCTCTCTCCACATCTGTATCACTCACAATCTCACATCTCTCCAGAGGAGAAGAAGCGTCGTGAGCAGGAGGACCAGATCTACCGCGAGCGTCTGCGGACTCTCTTCATCATCGCCCTCATCATGAGCCTGCTCAACTCCATCAACACCAGTGGTGGGAACATCTCCTGGAATGACTTCGTCCACGAGATGCTGGCCAAGGGGGAGGTGTCCCGCGTGCAGGTGGTCCCGGAGAGCGACATTGTGGAGATCTACCTCCACCCTGGAGCTGTGATCTTCGGAAGGCCCGTACGTCACTCTAATGTCACTCTGTGTGTCATCAAATGAGCAAGACTATTTTGTTTTAACATTTACACAAGGGCAGAATAGTCTGGTGGTGTCCACAGACTATCTGTAGGTTATCCTTGAGCAATCCCTACCTTCTCTTTAATGGAAATGTAGTCTTTTCTCCGTGTAATGCTGTATTCACAGTTCTGCATACAGTATGTCTGCAAAGATCTGCGTCGTTTGTCAGAGACACAAAGCAGATCTTCGCAGAGCTGGCAGCATTTCGCATACGTGCAGGATGCAGAACTGTAATTTGGCATTAACAAAACCAAGGACTCAAGGAATTCCTTGTGTAGTTTAAGCCTTTTTGTGTGTCTTGTGTTTGCAGAGGCTGGCCCTGATGTACCGCATGCAGGTGGCCAACATCGACAAGTTTGAGGAAAAACTGAGAGCTGCGGAGGAAGAGCTGAACATCGACAACAAGGACAGGATCCCAGTGTCCTACAAACGCACCGGATTCTTCGGAAAGTAAGAAGAGGTCCTTGTCATAAGTACAGCCCGACCGATATATCGGTTGGCCGATTTTATCCGCCGATATTGGCCTATCACAGATATATCGTATCGGCGTATATGTTTGCCGATATGCGCCAATATGAAAACGTTACAAATGGTGTCGAATTATAGATGCAATTATTGCTTTATAAATCCTCTACTTTCGTGGTTGAACCTCTAAATCTCTTAACTGAGCACATCCACGTTAACAAGTTTTACATCATGTTCTGTGTGAAGGTTAGTAGCTCCTCACCATACAGTTCATTGGTTCCTTTAGTTCATGATTTTGATGTTGCTGCGGCCCGAAGCATTTCAGGAGGGCGAGCAGCAAATCCCAAGGAGCTGCTCCACCCCCAGGCTACCACAATCAATATATATATATATAAAATAACAGCCGATATATCTATATTTTGAATATATCGTCCGATATATCATTATTGGTAATTTTTTTCTCCCTAATATCGGTATCGGCATCGGCCCCTAAAATCCAGTATCGGTTGGGCTCTAGTAGGGCTGGGCGATATGGACCAAAAGTCATATATCAATATTTTCAAGCAGTACGTCGATTTAAGATATATATCGATATTTGGTGACGCAATAACATAGTTGCCGTTGCCGCGCTCCAACTCGTCATTCTACATCGGTGGCGCCGCTGTGCTTTAATTTCCAGCCTGCCTGTGTCGCTGCGCTCGTTAACCTGCCTTGCTGATTGCAAACTCAATCCTAAATTTGGGTGTAGGCCAGGGTAGCTAAACATTTTAAAATGAATCAGTCAAAAACAGTCAAGATGTAGCAAATGTCACAACATCATACAATGCCTGCCTGCCTACTGTTATTGTGGTAGAAACAGAATGGTTTAATAAAAGGCAAAATGCTGCAATCGTAGCAAAACGGTGGGTGCAGTCAGTCTATGCATAGCCCATCTTAAATGAGCCGCGGCAATGTTTCTTAAAAGACGAACCAGCACAGGCCGTGTGACGGCCGCTCCGATGCTTCATCAAATAACATTTTTTTTACAGTGGTATAGAAGAAAATTATCTGGTTTAGTAAATTGCAAAGTTCGCAATCCTGGCGAAACAACGGGCGGTGCAGAGTCGAACCAACATTTTAAATGAGCCGCAGCATAACCATTAACCTACGTGACGACTGCTGCATTAAAATAGGTTAATGCAGCGGTTGGTCGTACTCGACCCTTTAGTTGCGACACATTTGAAGCACTCTCTACAAAACACCTGATTCTGTAAGTCGTCAGACACCTTGTACCCAAACCATTTCCAAACTATGGAGCCATTTGTCTTCCGCTTACATACAAGCTCCTCTGCGCCACGTTTGACGGACTCCATGTTTCGCTCTGTAGGGGATTTAAAAAAGTGACGTGAGTGGAAGGGCGGGGCCGGGGCAGAGCGGGAGAGAGATAAGCGGAGTGGCGAAATATCAGGCGGCAGGCGCGGCTCGAAACGGCTGTTATTTGGAACAGATGTGCTGTACTTTCAACACAAATGAAACTATATCGATGTTTACGACAGTGTCTCGTTCCATATCTCGTTTGAAAAAATATCGGTGTATTTCAAATATCGATATATACCGCCCAGCCCAACCAACTGCCAAATGATTAAAAATAAATAATAAAATAAGTCTTGGAGAAGTATTTTATTGTATTATGATACTAGTTGATTTAAGATTAATCGATCCCATCACTATATTAACAAGAACCCTGTTACTTAGACGATACACATGACCCTCTGTGGTAAGTAGAATCTGTGGTAAGCATCTTACCTGTCGTTGTGACAACACAAACATTCACACCCCCTCTCTCCATGGCAGCGCGCTCTACGCCCTGGGCATGGCGGCCATCGGCGTGGCGATCCTCTGGTACCTATTCCGTCTGGCTGGCATGGGCGGCAGAGAGGGAGGCTTCAGTGCCTTCGTAAGTAGACAGACAGACCTCTTGAGAGAGTCAACAGATATGTATTGTACTTTACAGACCCAGTACGGATTATATTTTGTGGATGCTCTTACCAGAATCAGCTGAAGATGGCCAAGTTCACCATCGTGGACGGTAAATCCGGGAAAGGCGTGAGCTTCAAGGATGTGGCTGGCATGCATGAAGCCAAGATGGAGGTGAAGGAGTTTGTTGACTACCTAAAGGTGAGAGTCCTTAGCAAGGCAGGGCTAGATGGTGCTTTGATTTATGGGACATGTCTGGGTTTTAAAAGATACATTCTTTCAGCTGGTATGTTTTTGTTTTAGGAAGAACCAGGTAAAAAAAGCATGATTTAGTTGTGACCTTGCATACTTGTTTGTAATCATAATTTGTGACTGCCTTGTCACTAATGGATGAATTATACTCAGGGGAAATGCCAATGAGACTGTAATAGAAGGGTTATACAAATACAGTTCAGTTAACTGTGATAACCTTAAGCCATAATTCCAGTTTATACTTGTTTTGTCCACGGACAAAGCACCACAACCAGAGGGTGTGTATGTGTGTGGGTGTGTGTTTGGTCAGAACCCAGACAGGTACCTCCAGCTGGGGGCCAAGGTCCCCAAGGGCTCCCTGCTGCTGGGGCCACCCGGCTGTGGGAAGACCCTGCTGGCCAAGGCTGTGGCCACCGAGGCCCAGGTGCCCTTCCTGGCTATGGCGGGCTCCGAGTTTGTGGAGGTCATCGGGGGTAAGGAGCTTCCATCTGTTAAGCAGGGACACTCTAAATACTTTAAGGTGGTTGGAGTTGTGGGTGTGCATGCATTCATGCGCACACATATCTCTATACACCTGATTTGATGGGCATGTTTTTAAGGTCTACGGTTTGCTGTTTTATAGCCCTGTTGTTTTATTACTTGTTATTACAGGGCTTAGAGTCTATGAAATGGGTATGAGGCATGTACACTATAATAAGAATAAATATAAGGAAACAAATACAGATGAGCTGAGGAAGGTCTCAATGATGTCTGTGTAGAGCTGGACAATCACTAAGATTGGCCCCAGGAATCTAAATGATGACACATGATGAGGGGGTCGCTTGGGGCTGGGCTCCTCCTTAAGTTTGCTACAATGTCTACAGTTTTCAGAGCGTTCAGCTCCTGGCTGCACCAGGAAGCCAGGTGGTCTACTTCCTTTCTGTAGGCGGAGTTGACCCATTGGAGATGAATCAAGGGTTGTGTCGTCCGCCAACGTCAGAAGGGTCGCTAAACGTGCACCTGTAGGTGTAGAGGACAGAGCACACAGCTTTGTGGGCTCCAGTGCTGATGGTCTGCGGCTCTGAGACAAGCTTGCCCAGCTGCACGTGCTGCTCCACCAGCAGGTGGGCTCAGGCACGTGATCAAATTGCCCCAGAGGGGGACTGCGTGATAAGCTCTGCTGATGGTACTGTAACAGTGATCCAAAGTCTTGTCCTCCTTGGTCAGGTATTTAACTAACTGTTTATATTTGGGGAGGTTGTGAGTCAAGTGGCCCATGTTGAAGTCCTTGAGGACAATCACTGGGGAGTCCTGGTTCCCTCTCTCCACTCCTAATATGTGGTGGGCAGGTTGGCGTTGAGCCTCATGCACGTCGGCTTGCGGAGGGATGTAAATGCCAGCTGATACAAAATAAATGAATTCACGGGGAGGTTAAACGGTCTCCAGGTGATACAAAATGATTTCAGATCAGGAGAGCAAGTTTGGAAAATGTCTTTCACATTGTTGCACCAGCCTTGATTTTATATAGTAACAAATCCCTCTGAACTTTGTTTTGTGCAAAATTTTCGGGTTGCGTTCCGCACGTCGGAGCTGGAAGCTGGGCGGTAGCATGACGGAGTCCGATGTAGATTCACACAGTCACTATTCAGCAAAACACAAGAGGGAGAAGTCTCCATTTGCCCTGATAAGAGGTCACAATTCATCTCATTTTGTTGCACAGTGAGTGGACATTTGGGGGGAGTTTTCCTGGTAGAGATGTGCATAGTCCTCTCTCCGTTAAGCGCGACAGAGCCCTGGTGGGCTCGCCTCTCCGTCACCGCCTCACTGCTTGGCCAACGGCCAACTTTGACCAAAATGTCAAGTAAATCCACGGAGGAGGCAAGAAAACTGGGACATAAGTCAGATGTTGTTGAGTCCCTGGTATTTAGTAGCTCGTCCCTCGTGAAATAAGTAGAGTGGAATAACAATTAACGGATATAAAGACTAAAAACAAACAAAGAAGTGCACAACAACATGGTGGCGCCATCTTAGATCTGATATGCTTGATTAATATTATTTCCTGTTTGTGCGTGTGTGTGTTTGACATGTAGGCCTGGGAGCGGCCCGTGTGAGGAGCCTGTTTAAGGAGGCGCGTGCACGTGCACCCTGCATTGTGTACATTGATGAAATCGACGCGGTGGGGAAGAAACGCTCCACCAACATGTCGGGGTTCTCCAACACAGAGGAGGAGCAGACACTAAACCAGCTGCTGGTGGAGATGGACGGTGAGACCATCTTAACGCACGCACGTGTGCACGCGGAGCTTCCACAAGTGCCACCAGAATATGATCTCTCTCATGGCGGGAACACATGATGAGCTTGCACCAAAAGCGCTTGATGCTAGGTTGGAATTGGTCACGATGTACTGACAAAGACATATGTCATTCGATTTATTATATAGCGCAGGAAACTCACAGAAACTGACAACTAGTCTTCCCTCAATGTGTGGATGACTGGAATGTTCTGTTAGATTCCTTGGGTTTTAGAATGTGAAATTAAGTTGTCATCTGATTGGAATGCGCAATTTTGAGCTCAGCGGCAAGGTGGAACATCCGAGTGGTCCACAACGCCCAGGGTAGTGCCAACGC
>JAOPJO010000034.1:14634703-14644951 GCA_027123675.1 Molva macrophthalma | reverse complement strand
CCCCCGTCGAGTGGCAACATCGTTATATGGCTTAATCCCTGATAAGTCGATCTGGTCCGACCATGTAACCGCAGTCAGTGACTGTCTCCTTCCTACTCTATCTCCCAAAAGGGCAATGTGTTTTTAGCAACATTCCTATCACTAAGACCACCTATGCTGAGATACTACAATGCTAAAGATAAGATTGTATTAATCCCAGACGGGAAATTCAGGCAACCAAAGAACCATGGAACAAAACTTTCAAAATATTCCAGGAGGTTCCTTGA
Source organism: Molva macrophthalma (assembly GCA_027123675.1). NCBI lineage: Eukaryota > Metazoa > Chordata > Actinopteri > Gadiformes > Lotidae > Molva > Molva macrophthalma. The sequence continues at coordinate 14,644,685 of JAOPJO010000034.1, read as the reverse complement.
GGAACAACAGAGGGACATGTAAACTATTCATATCAATCAGCCAATCATCTTCCCAGAGTTCCTAGTGTCTCTCCCTCAGTCTCTCTCTCTAGGATACACCCTCCAAAACCCCCTAGCAGGACTGGGGTGATTCAGAGCCGCTCCAGAAGAACTGGCTTTCAGTGATGAGCTCAGCAACAGCCGGTGGTCTCATTGGTGGTCAGTGATGGGTTTGTCATTGGGGTTTGGTTGGTGTTTGGTGGATGTTGGTTGGTAGGTAGGTGTTTGGTCTGGGATTTTCCGCTATGGGAGCAGCTGGCGGCTGTTCCGCAACACGGATAAGCCAACGGGACGGATGGCTTCATAGAGCTGGCATCTGGCAACAGCTGCAGCTGCTGCCCATGCCTCTTACACACACACGCACATGTACAACATTATGCTACACTAAACACCTCCACCAAAACCATCCACACACAACATAAAGCTACTCTACAACACAGCACTACACAAACAAAATACTACACTACACCATTTACAAAACACTACACTGCACTTTGAAAACACAGACTTCATGTGTACCATGCAGTGTTATGCTATTCATATTCCAAACTATACTAAGCCCATCTTGTTAAACCAAGCCAATAGGTTTGGTATTAGGCTAGTATTCTGTTGTCACCGGAACTCCAGGGGGATTAGCTGTACATTAGGGAAGCTAGCTCGGAGTTGTAACATACAACTCGGAGAGGAAACAAATTTCCTCTTAAAGAACAATTTAGGGATTTTTCAACCTGGATTTTCCGATAATATTGGGTCAAAGAGACTAATGCAGACAACAATTTTTGAAATTGGTCCGGTATTGAGCAAGAACGCTGCAGCCATTATCCGCGAAAAATGTGCTGCAAAGTAATCCTTTGGGGCAGATATGCTCTGTCAATTTCTGTCCTCTAAAAGTGCTTGTTTTTGCTACTGACCGGTTCCAATTCGGTTCTATTCAAACATTATGGAAATGATCGAGAGAGAAATAAAACTTTCACTTGATTCACTCACTGTTTGTTGTTAAGTTCAACCAAGTCTCGCTCAACGACAAGAGGGGACAACTAAACTCGTTGTAGGAAGAGAATGGTGGAAACGTGAGTGAGAGCCGAAGAGAGGAGGGTTGGACTACAGAAAGCGTAGCTTAGTGTTCTAAATGATTCAGGAGAGTTGAGATTGTAATGACAATAGGGAAATATCCTGCAACAATGATGATGAATGATGATAATGATTTCAGTTTGAGACTTCTCCTTGAGCGAGACTTAGTTGGGCAAAATAAAAAACAGACCTGATCAAGCAAAAGGTATAGAAACTAGTTTTATTTATCTGCATGGATCCTTTCCATAATGATAGATTATAATCTAAGCCAGTCAATGGCAAAAACAAGCAATTTTGGAGGATGTAAATTGACAGGGTGTACTTGCCCCAAAGGATTACAATGCACCCGAATTACGGCTGCAGCGTTCTTGCTCAATAGACTAGACCAATTTCAAAAATGATTGTCCTCGTTAGTCCCTTAGACCCACAATGATTTAAAATAGGGTCCAGGGCAAAAAATCCTTTAAGTTCGACCATAAAATATGGACGTAGTGCCTATGGTGTCACCGTCTTCTTGGTTCGTCTTCTATTGAGCTTCAGCAGTGTTTGAGATTTTGAGGTTATTCATTCATATTCCATCCTTAATTGCTTTTTAATTACATATAATGTCAACAGGGACCTTGGAAACACATAATATGAAAAGGAACTAGCCACTGAGCTCCTGCCCGAACGAAGAAAAAGAGGATTGGCAGGTATTACGAGAATTAAATCACATTTATCCCCATTGAATTGGTGAATGTTAGCACCCCCAACCACAAACCACCTATAGGGCGTTAGAGGTCATGTTAGTGTCATCCGTCTGAGACCGGCATGCCCCAGTGTGACTAACCGGCTCTTCCCAACACACGCACATAAGTGATTATTCAGTCAGTTCACCATGGAGTTCAAAAACCGCGAGCTACTACATTAGCATCAAACAGCTCGCTATATATACAGGCCAGAAGGGGTGTAACAGACACACTGGCCTGATGAAAACGATGGCAGATGGGATGTGTTCCTCCTGATATCCAACATTAGCCTACAAATTATACACCAAACACACACGCACACACAGAGCATGGTCTGTGTTGCATCAGCAGTCCAAACAGAGAGGAGTGTGCGTGTGACTGAGAGATGGTGTGTATAATATGAATGTTAACATGGTCATCCATTTAAGGTCTCATAATGGTGTCTGATGACAGACAGCTAACCAGTTCCCTGGCGACTTTCACATACACACACACACACACACACACACATATATATATATATATACACACACAGGCACAAAACCACGCAGATGTGCACACACACACCCACACACATACACATTTCTGCAGGCTCTCTATATCTCTCACTCACGATCTGTCTAATAAAGGTGCTGAAATGCTCTCCCCCTCTCTCTCATGTTCTAACGGTGCTGGAACACCCATCTCTGCTGCCAATGTGGAGGACGATGGCTTAGCATTGGGTTAAATAGCAGAGACTCAGGTGTAAACCCACGCTGGATACTGGGCGACCACCACAGCTAACAGCTATTCTCCAAACATACTTTTGAGTTTGATTTAACAATAAAACACAGCCAACCTCTGGTCTCTGTGCTCTGGCCAGATGTCCTACTGAATACCTCAGGTTATTTACAAAGCCCTTCATTACACTTACAGTCTTAGAGGGCCTCCATAGACACCACTGCAATCAGAGTTTAGGATGCCCCTCTCACCCTCGCCCTCAGGCCAAGAACCCCAAAGAACCCAATGGGAACAGAAAGCAGTCTCGGACAGAGACACAAGAGGGGTGGGCTAACACCAACCACTGTTTCCCTCAGCACAGAAATATAACCTGGCCCAGCACTTTGACAGCCGTCTTACAAACACCTTGGGACTGTTACAGTCAACAGGCAACAATCACTAGAACTATATGAGGACTCTTCCTACCTGGCAGAGCACGGCGCCAAGCGGGAACCACAGCATTAAGGACCACAAGGCCATCTTCTGAAGGTCGACCCTCTGTAAACCACCAGGGATATGAAGTCCTGAAGACTGTGCTTTGGAGAGATCTCACACTCTATGCCCTCTCTGTCTCCGGCTCTCTCGCTCTCTCTGTCTCTCCCAACTCTGTTTCTCTCTTTCTGTCAATCTCCTTCTCTCGCTATGTCTCTCTGACCGCTTGTGTCTCTCACTCCAAATGTGGGTCCCACGTAGCTCCACCCACACCACCCTGCCCCCACCCCCCCCATAGAGTTAGAGGGCTGCAGGGGTTAATATTTCAGCCCCCCCTATCCTCCCAAGTACCCCAGCACATGTGCTGTCAGTCAAAGGCCAATGAGAGGCAGAGGAGACAGAAAGGAGGGAAGGAGAGAGAGAGAGAGAGAGAGAAAAAGACAAAAAGAGTGTGGACGACAGAGAGAGGGGGGGGAGAGAGGGCAGGGGGAGAGAGAGAGATAATGGGATGAGAGAGAGAGAATAATGGGAGCTGTGGACAGAAGCAGGACAGCTGGTTTTGGTAGAGAGACATCTAGTGTGCTGGTGAAGAAAGGTGAAGCGTCTGCTCCCTCGATCTCCTTCCAGGCATTGAGTTAGGGAACACATGGAACCCAACAGTATCTACACCACCATTTCCACTCAGACCCCAGTGACTTCTGGTGTCTACTGGGCTCACAGGCCCACGGAACAACGGAACCAACACCTAGAGACATGATGAAGCCTTGGCTCCAACGCGTTACAGGGTTTTTCCCACGAAACCCCCTGGCTGGAGCTGAGAAGTCTGTGTGCACACAAAGAGTGCAGCCTCTCTCTTGCTCATGTGTCATTGTGCAGAAACCTCTGTCCTATTGTCTTCCCACATGTCTGTGTGTTCAGCAAACTGTTTTTGTGTCCAGCCACCTCTCTGTCTAATTGTCTGTCTGACCATCTTTCTGTCAGTCTGTCTGTACAGCTTTCTGCCTCTGTCTGTTCAGCCATCCGTCTATCCGTCTGTCTGTTCAGACAATTATCTTGGACAAAGGTCATGTTGACGGTCATGTTGTCTGTCCAGCTGCTTTTCTCTCTGACCCGCCATCCAGCTGTTCGTTTGTCCGTCCATCCAGCCTCAAGGTCTTCATCGCCAGATTGATCTCCCTCTATTTTAAACAGCTTGTCTAAACCCTTCAGATGGGAGCTGTAGGCTGGTATACATAGAGGTGAACACCACGAGAAGGTCCCCGTAGAAACATAGGATCTCCCTGTGTTTTAATGCCACACCATGCCTGTTACATTATTTTAGGAGATCACAGGTGGTTAAGAAACAAATCAACCAGAGGTGGATTCCAGTGATGAGACAAGACTGAAAAGAAAAAAGTACATTAATTTGGAGGAAAGGGAAAGGGTAAACGAAAAATAACACTTCTTAGAGCTTGGCTTCTCAAAAAGAAAATAACCAAAATGAAGATGCCGTTGCAGGGCTTTACATGAACCAACCTCTCTGCTAGAGCGAGAACACGCTTAGAACACGCCAACAAGCTAGCTGCCATCATGGCTCCACTCCTAACAGAGTCAACAGATGGGTGACAAACGTGTTTTCAGGTTACAGCACCCTGGGGAAAACATTGTGGAAGTGTGTTTGTGTGTGTGTGTGTGTGTGTGTGTGTGTGAATGTCATGAGAGACTCAACCATCATCAGCACCCTCTCAGCAAATCCTCTCTGAGGTCAGAGGTCAATGGGGATCCCTGATAGGTAAACATCCTCAGATCTGCAGCGTATGTGGTCCTCAGCATTCAACACTTGGACCCACAGGAAGCGGGAGTATGGAACCAAGAATGACCAATCGGAAGCAAGAACAGACTGACCAGTTGGAGGCAAGAATGAACTGACCGATAGAATGATCTGACCAACTAGACTAGACTTGACTGATCAACAGGAGGCAAGACAGAGGATAGACCGGACTAACGGACAGGATGTTAAATAGGACTAACCAATTGAAAGATAGAGTAGACTGGGCTAACCAATTGGAAGCAGGAATGAACAGACCAATAGGATGCAAGACTTGAGTACACAACCCTATTGAAGGTTTTTTTTATTGTTTGTTTTTCATTTAACTTTTTAAAAATTAATCTGTCATCTTCTAAATGGCTATTTGAACCGTTTCACTCAACTTTGGCTGCAGTAACCCCTGAATTTCCTTCCCACGATTAATAAAAAGTTATGTAATCTTAACTTTTCTTACCTCATCTCATCCTATCTCTTATCCTATCATATATATATTACTGGGCTAACAGTTACACAGGCTAGACTGAACTAAACAACAGAAAGTTAGACTGGTCAATACAGTTTAGACCAGTTCATCTTTAATGAGTTAGACTTTACACATAAGCAGCTAGCTAGCATGGTGGAATTAATTAGACTTAAGACTAACCAGCTGGCTAACGTAGTTGAATGAGTAAGACTTTAGACTAGCAGCTAGCTAGCATGTTGACACCCAGTGTGAGTTTATTTACAGACCGTTAAGTTCATGAGGTAACTCACTAGAATGTAGCATGGGGAGATAAGTTGAGCCACTGGCCCAGAAAGGGAGAGAAGGCAAGATAATTGTCAGAGACAAAGAAAGATAGATAGAAAAAAGAGCAAAAGAAAGATACACAGAGAAAGATAGAGGAGAGAGTGAGGGAGGGGAGAAAGAGATATAAAGGGAGGAAGGGGAGAGAGAGAGGACAGACAGACAGAAAGAGCATGAGAGAGTTAAGAGAGAGAGAACAGGACGCATACAGATTTAGATGGATAGATAGAACAGGAAACATACAAATAGAGAGATAACAGGATACATAATAGCAGAAAGAGGGAGAGAGAGAGACAAACAGACAAAACGTATAAGGTAGTGTATGGGTTGGTGAGAACGTGTTCTGTTATAAAGGGCTGTGTATTCCACACCTGTTGTCTTTCGTCAGGCGAACAGCTGTCAGGAGCCGTGGGCTAGCCTCGGCTCCAAAACCACGTCCCCCCGGCCCGTCACAGGAAACACATACACACAGGAAACACATACATCACACATACTGTATGAGCTGCAGGACTGGGAAATCCAATCCTAAGGAGATTTTACTGGGTCTTCTATAGAAATAAGTCAAATTTGACAATCACTGATGTCATGTATGTGTGTCATCGACAGGAAATGGGAAAATGCTAACATGCATATATATTTCTTTAAATATTTATGTTCTTAATAATTACCATGGTTTCCGTATTTTCCCATTGTTTTGTATTAAGTAGTTGAATAAACGTTAACAGGAGTTTATTCAACTACACAGATTAGCTCACACAAAAGGATAGGACTTGCCTTAACTAAGAGATATCAAGTCATACAATTTTGAAAATGTTACCAAAAACCTGCTACAACCTTACGTTTGATAGGGTGGCTAGTCACGTTCACAACAAGCTTTACGCCTGGACCTTAGAAGTGGAAGAAGTTGTATCGGAGTCAATGGAGCTACATTTAAAAAGTTTAAATTTCAATCTGAATCTCCATTAAATTTTCCTGGTGGGGTTTGTCTAATTTAATTGTAATTTACCACATCAAGAAATATGAAATTCGTTTAGAAATGGCATGGGTTACGATGTGTTAAACAGTTTGAAATGGAGTATTAGTCTAGGCTAGTAACGTTAGGCCTACCAATACATAGGAAAACACAGAGTCGCACAATCACATCAAAGTTATTCCCGCTGCTTTTTGCTTCCTCTTTGAGCCATTCTTTACTTGTTAACTGGCATTACAAGTTAACTGGCGTTATAAGTTAACTGGCGTAATAAGTTAACTGGGGTAATAAGTTAACTGGTGTTAGCTGTCTTGTACCCATGACATTTGTTCAACAAATGATACATTTCTTGATGTAAAACCTTTATTTGAATTAGCCAAACAGGAACATTTCATGGAGATTCCGATTGAAACCAAAACTTTTTTAATACAGATCTATTGACTACCATACAACGTTTTCAGTTTCTAAGGTTGAGGCATAACGCATGACGGTGACTTAGCCCCTCCATTCAAGACTTAATAAAGTAGAAAAAGTACAATTTCAACAGAAATTGTGTTGTGCTGCTTGCTGAATGGGGCGCTGGCACTCTTTGCTGAGCCACTGCACGTAGGCTATATTTAAGCATTTGAGGTGGTCCGCGAAAGTTCTAATGACAATTTAGTGAGTCAAAGGTTGGGAACCACTGCTCTATGTGGTTTCTTTGGTGGTCTAGGTGGTTGCTAGCCAGTACTTGGTTTAATAATCAAATCATTAAAATTTGAACTAGCAAGTACGTTTTAAGTCATTGTATAGAAGTTTGGATAATAAGGGAGTAATTAAAGTTAGAATTATTGTAATAGTATAAAGTATGAAGGAGAAGTTGAGTATGGAATGTTTTGGAAGCATAATATTAGTCTAGTGAGAGAATGTTGTTATTTTATAAAAAGCTGTCTAATTCAAAGCTGATCTTTATATCAACATCATTGCTTAGAAAATGTTAATTTAGATAGGCAACCACTGTGGGGAGCTCAACATTTTGATGTATATTAAGTTTGTGGGGTCTTAAAATTGTGGGAGTAGTGAGTATAAAAGTTTTGAGTCATTCCATAAAATTTGGATAGTAAGGTAGAATATAAATTGGAATTATTGTTCTAACAAAGTATGAAGGAGGAGTTCAGTAGGGAAGTTTATGAAGAATAATACAAATAAAAACAAGTATGATAGTTAACAAGAGTTGCACCTAATACAAATAATAAGTATGATAGACAATAGACATAGACAATAGGACCTAATAAGTATTATAGATAATTGGTAAATTGGAGCTAATAACGCTTTTCTGCCGACTGGTGGACAAACGACAGGATTACATTACAAATGTACCAACCTTCCGTAAATACATTTCAATATGTACACTGCATGTCTTAAAACATCATGTTATGTTGATGAATGCACATGCACAACATATGGACTCAATTTTTGCTAAGTTTTCCACAATAATCTGATACTAATTGTAATGAATGTGAGCTGTTACGTTATTACTTTGACATGAAGTGCACATGCGAGATATAGGGAACGGGGCAGAACCATGAGCATAATGTGGATATTGAAATAGTTATCATGCATTCACAACATATGTTTTTCATCAAATTCTTCCTGCCACTTTGTTTGGACCTTAAGTTAACAACTTCCACAGTTTTTCACGTAGACATTTCAAATTGTGAAATGTCCAGCTTTTATTGGAATATTGGAATATACGGCTACTAATTGTCTCATTAAAATATGATATAATTATTTTAAAATATTGAACTGTAAATTGTTAACATCTAGGGCTTGTACATCGTGATGTCACATCGCAATGACCGCCTCCATTTCGGAAGCATAGGAGCACATAATGATAATGGTACTAGTAATAGTGTTTTGGTCATGTTTAGTAATTAATCATGGAATTATTTTTCATTATATGGTGACATTGTTGTGTTTGAAACTGCCACACTGTTTCTCATAGGAGACGTGGCAAAACAAAGTTTTGATTAGCATAGGATACGGTGTGTTTACGCTTTAGGATCTTTCATTACCACAACTACCTTGACTAGGCCTTCTCTCGAAATGGCGGAGTATCGCCAACAAAAATTCCCATCTTCATACCGATCTAAACAGATTTTCGATATCTTTATACTTGTCGAGATTCAATAGTTTTAGTTTTATACCCGCTTCGTTTATTTTCGCTTCATCTCATTGGCTTACATTGTTGAGCCCTAATAGAGCCTGTGACGTCAGACCCGCTCTTGCCCAAGCTGGCTGTAATACAACCAAACAGGGTGGTTTCACTGGCGTTAAAAAATATTCAGTGATTGGAATCATACTTCTTGAGCACCGGGCGTTTATGTGTGATGATCCCCGTTTATATTACAATGAATCTCTATGGAGACTCTCCCATGTCCTGACACAACAGTCTTACACCATTTCATTTCTTTCCGAAAATTCACGAAGTTACAACCATAATTGTCTTACCTTTGTAATTATTATTCTAATAATAATTATCATACCAATACTACTATGTATTGTACTGATACTGTATCATGCGAATACTTCTACTTACAACTATGTAGATACTAATACAACTATGTAGCAATGTTCCCTGCTACACGCCTCCCAGGTTGCCACGCTCCATCTAGGTGGCTTTACTGGGCTCCTACGACGACCAGGACACTGGTTGATATTGAGTAAACCGGTTTATTGCAGAGTTGGTCGAATTGTAACAGTCAGAGCAGGTACTTATACTAATATGCCTATCATACTACTACTTCTAATCATTCTACTTCTACTATTGGTACTTATGATACTACTTCTACTACTTATCATGCTTAAACTATGTCTTCTAATTATCATACTAATACTTCATCATACTACTAGGCCTAGGTTCAAACTGTATCACTTTAGCTTAGCCATTTATTTAACTCTTAAACTTTTGTCAACTATTTGACATTATTATGATGTTTTTGTATATTTATTTTGTTACGCTAACTCCATTGAGACTTAAAACTTTTGAACTATTTTCCTATCTCCCTGCTGTATTTTAAACAACAGATCTTTATGCAACACGACCCATAGCATATGATAATTCCTGCAGGGGGCAGTGTTCGACCATCTTACAATTATGAAGCGGCTGGAGGGGGAGAGGGGATCGGAGGAGAGGAGAGAATAGGAAGGAGAGGCAGGGAGGAGAAGGAAGGAGGAGAGGACTCTGTGAGTGCAACAAATAGGGATTCTTTGTCCCATCAAATCCGACAGACAGAGAGACAAATACAGGGACAAAACAGATGGACAGACAGGAAGGCAGACAAACACACACACACACACACACACACACACACACACACACACACACACACACACACACACACACACACACA
>JAOPJO010000034.1:14570843-14592499 GCA_027123675.1 Molva macrophthalma | reverse complement strand
ACCGTTATAGTGTTCATATATTTTGGTTAGTCAGCTGTAGGCCTCTGTTAACTTGCTACCTACCGTTATAGTGTTCAAGTGGTTTTGCTAATCAACTTAAGGCCCACTTTTACCTGAAAAACATAAACAACATGTATAAATATGGTGATGGTTTCCGATCACAAGATGTTAAACATTGTTAAAGTGTAGAGTTGGATTTAGGATTACCGGTATACAAGCTGTAATGTTACGGCCGCAATACAGTTATTCACCATTATTTACCATGCTGTAAATAACAGCCACCGTTCTTTCATTTTGTGCCTTTTACTTAGCTCTGTTACGTGATGTTAATTCTCTATATACCCAACAGTGAAGTTGTTCCCGAGTTTCATGGCCTGGGCTGTCTGTAATACAAGGGTATTGTGTTGGTGTGTGTACATTTTTTTACATGAGTGTGTGTGGTCAAGCTCTCTTTTTTCCCCAAGTCCAAGAAGGGTGACTGCACCACAAAGCCAAAATAAACCGGCTGACTTTTACTTAGTAAACCATTTTTATAAATATAATAAACAACATTTTATAACATTTATTTCTCATTTCTCCACAAATGATTTGGGTCCTGTGGTATAATGAAACCTCACTGTTCTGATTTAATTTAAGGCAGTTGTATCATTACATGTAATACAAAATGACTCCTTATGTTCTACGCCTGATGTAGGGATCCAAACAGTTAGGCTCTAGGCTTGGATCTGGATGGTGTACCATGCATGTAGGGGGGACTGGAACCTTGTTCATTTGTCTTACAACCTTATAAGGAAAATAATGATTTACAACAAATACTGTTTTATAATAAAGCAAATATGGGCTCAAAAAGGTTAGGCTCAACTTGGGCTCAAAAAGGTATGGCTGAACCGAAGCCCATGATACCGGCAATGTTTACAGCTGCTTGGGTCTCAGGGCAAGAGATGGTCGACACACGCTACGTGTTTGACCAATCACAACCAAATGGCCAGCTGACTAATCAGAGCAGACTGGGCTTCTCGGGAGGGGGACCTTAAAGAGACTAAAACCTAGCGTTTCTAACAAAGGCTGCAAGCAGTTCTGCAGCAATGAACAGTAAGATGTATTTTTAACATTCAAGCATGAAAACCTATTCTGGTAGAACCTCCAATTAATTATTTACCACAGAAATTGCATAGTATGATCCCTTTAACACCTAGCTACACAAACAGCAAAGTGACCTCCTATGACCCTGCAACCTCCCCCACCTGGGCCAATTATATCTATTGATCGTCTCCCTTGGCTACAAAACCCACATTGGCCCCAATCAGTAAACGTGCCCACACACGTGCACACGCTTTGGCTTCTCTATTGATAGAATGTGTCTTGCTTGAAATGGTTGCCAATTTTTATTTAAGAGTTATATATAAATGTGGTGTAAACTTTTAATACATACAAATATTATTTATTAAAATAATACTTTTCGACTGACAAATACAATTCTTCCATACGTAAGGGATAGCATTGTCATAATTAGAAATTAACTCTGAAAGCAACACAAACCTAGTTTCTTTTCATAGATTTTCACATATAATTCTAATTATTATAATATGTCATAAACAAAACATAATGGTCGTACACTGTAGTATTGAAATTTAACTAAAATATCAAATATATTTAAATGGGTACAATAATGGAGCCATCAGAATAGATGAACGTCCTTAAACGTGGTAGTAAGTAATCCTTAGAGTTTGTGGGCCACTGAATCCGTTACCACATCTCACCTCTATAACCCCTTCTAAAGATCCAGAGGTTCTTAACTCCTTTCTGACCCCAGATCAGCTAGCCTCCATAGGGAATCACTGCCCACAGGAACCCCTCCCCCTTATGATGGAGAAGAGGGGAGGAGAGGCAGTGGGGAGGGGAGAAGTAGAAATCAATGAGAGAGTCCACTCCTGAGTCGGTCTATCGATCAGCTCATCACCGCGCTGTAACTTCACAAGGACAGGGAGAAGCCCAGCTCCCGGGGCGAGGAGGGAGCCCAGCTCCCGGGGCGAGGAGGGAGCCCAGCTCCCGGGGCGAGGAGGGAGCCCAGCTCTGGGTTTGTTTCTTGTGTTTTTTTAAACATGGTCATGAGGGGAGCGGAGGAGCGCTGCCGCGGGAGCTCTTCAGCAGAGCACACCGTTGACGGACACCTTGTCAGGATGCCAGTGTTAAACCTTCAATCAAACCTTTATCGCTATGACGACTAGCGACACCTTCACACAAGTCCTGGGTTCAATAAAAGCCCTCATGTGCAAGGAAGAAGTGCACAATATATAATATACACACACACAAACACACACCAGCTCATAAATGACCTAGCCATTCGGAGAAACTCTCTGCCCATGTGACCCCACAGACACACACTCCCCACATCTCCCTTGCTTAAGACATTTTCAGCACCCTTTCCCCCCAAAAAGACACACACACACACATACACACACTCCTTCACACACTACACCCCCCTCCCTGGACTGAACAAGTGGTCTCATTGCTCACTGTCGGCTCATCGATTGATCAGCTCCTTAAGCTGCAGCGGAGCGGAGCGCTGATCAGATAGCGAGCCACCACAGGGCCATCCATCACACGCCCCACACAGCCCGGTCGACAGCCCAGGAGCCACCGGCAGGGGTGGTGGTGGGGGGGGGGGTCCGGGGTCCACAGAAGGGAGACAGGTGGAGGAGGAGGTGGAAAAAGTATGTGTTTAGTTATATGGGTTTGGGCAGATTTTTGTTTAGGTGTGCGTGTGTGTGGGAGGATGTGTGTGTTGGTGTGGGTGTGTGTTCAAAGCTGACCTCTCTACACTCTGTCAAACTGCCACATTTGGCAGAGTCATCTTCACCACTGCTGGCATGCATACCGAAACAACTGTAACTTTATCCCTTAACTTAACCACCTCTAACTTATACCATAACTTTATCTTAACGTAATAATACAGCCTAAACGAAGCCTTTGACATAGTTATAAAACACCTATTGGTTTTGTACAACGCACCCAAGGTCCTATTTTTCCGATATGTGTAATATTGTACTTTGTCACTGGCTGATATGTCAAGCTTCCCGCGATCTGCTCCATGTACTATTTTCATATGTAACCCAGAATGCCTTCCGCTGCCCTCTTAACATCAGGAGGCAATATTCTGTAAATTGTACATTTATACATTTAATAAATGAATAACATTTATTAAAACGATATGTATAACAGGCTTTATTATTAATTGTGAAAGCTGGATAGACATTTGGCAGTATCAAAGTTAAAAACTACACAGAATTATAAAATAGGACCTCGGGTGCATTGTACATCACCAATAAACGCTTAAAACAATGTCAAAGTGTTTAAGGCTGTATTATTCCTTTAATCATTTAATTTGGCATGAATGAAATGATTCGACAACCTGCCCACCCTGTTCTCCAACCTAAACAACGAAATAGGTTGTTTACCAATACGACCCACAATGACCTATATGAGCCTTTTACTGGTCCAGTGCCCCGATCGGCTGGTCCATGAAACAAGCAATAGGTCATCCGCTTCAAGTTCCTGTCTTTGAAAACAAAATGGATGGAATAAAATGAAGAAATTAGCATTTTATTCTCAAAATCCTCGTCAGTGAATTTATATCTTGTACCAAACACGCCGGAGGTTGTAGCAACCCCCATAGCGTACAAAACTAAGTAAAAAACTAACTAACATGAGATTGTGATCGGCCTATTAACCTCAAATTTGCAGATTGCAGGAGTCAATTACGTGACTTAAAAACGATTGTGAACAAGACGTTCCGCAATTTTGTTCAGTCACTGAGACAATTAATTGTCAAGTCCTGCTTTAACAGAATTAATATTAAAATTGCCTTAACTCACAATAAAGGCTTCACTTAAACATAGACAAAGCTGGTTTTGTTGATCTCGGCATATGGATCACAGAATAAACGATAACATTCGATTGTGTGTTGGGTTAAATCGTTCTTGGGTGTGTATTATCCATACAGTCTATGGTATCATCCATTATAGCTCCTTTTTTTAATGCGCGAGTGCAAGGGTGTCGACCTTACTCATTCCATTAAACAGCAATCCCACGGATTCCTTCTCCTTTGGTAAATTGCTGTCTCATTTATTCCACGTTCCTTTACAGTCTTCCTTTTTTATGCTGAACTTATTTAGACATTCAGAAAACCAAGTGGCTCTACCCTTAACCATATTCCATAGAGCTCTGTGTTTACATGCCGTCACATCTTGTCTTAAAGGAACACATCGCATTTCCGTCGCCTCAACAAAATCACCGTAACTCACACATAACGCAGAGCTTATATTGTGCAAACTAAGAACCCATATACCATCGGCACACAATGAAAAGAAACGTATAATTAATCCATATTGCAAAAATAATCGGTGAACGGTATAGGATTTGCTGATCACACATTAAAAAGATCTGTGATCGGTATCGACCTTAATAAACCGGAACACTGCTCCCACTGAAACTATGTAGCTTGCATGTGGTTTGAATTGCGTTATTTAGATATCTGGGCTGATATGTTATGTGCTATTTTATGTAACTATTTGATGATGTTCTTTCAATTAAAGCTTTAGAGTGCGCCAGGGATGACGTATTTCATCTTCTTCTTCTTCTTTGTGGGGCAACCTGAAAGTATGTTTCAAATGACTAAGGGCGACAAGTTTGGGTGGGCGATATTTGCAAAGAATTATATTCAAATATTTTCATTTCGATGATGCTGCTATTTAACCATATTCTTCAGCTTTCATAAAAAAGATATTTTGACGTACAGCCATTTGGATCAGTTAACCTAAAGAAAATGTACTGGTCTTTTGTAAATGACAGCAGCAAACAGACATCATTAAAGAGATGTATTATAGGAACCCTAACCCTCCATGTCTATTTTCTATTATTTATTATTATAATCACGTGGCGTTATCGAGGAGCACTCGATATGCAAGGAGACATTTCATGGGCACGTTAATATAGATATCATCGCAAACAATGTCCTATTGCCCACCCCTAGTATCAAGGACATAAAAGATTATCCATTTACTGTCTCTTGCCCATCAGGAACTGATGCAATTCCACACTGAGAGGTAATCAGAAGATATAAAACCTTTCATGGGGGCACAGAATTACTTAGGAGTAAGATAGACGTCTGGTCTCTTTTGTATGAATTATGGTCTGTTAAATGGATCAATTTGGAGAATCCAGCCCTACATGAATTGATGCAAATAGTCGTTGGGGGGTCATAAGAAGATTAAAAAAACACTATTTATGGGGGGGTAAAATACCTTAGGAGTAAGCTAGAGACCTGGGGTCTCTTTTTTACGAAAGAGAGCCTCAAGGACACGAATTGCAAACTGCAATAAGTCTGGAACCACTCCGTTCATTTTAGATTTCCAAAGGGCGTCACCAACAGGCGCAGAACAAAATGCCTCTGGATAGAGATGTTCCAATACATCTCTATTTTTTCCTTCCCGATACCGATTCCAATACCTGAACTTGAGTATCGGCCGATACCAAGTACGATTTTTTTTGGGGGATATATTTAGTTATTTTAACAGCTGTATACTACTAACCCTGTATGGATGTGATATGATTGCTATCATTGTTGTATGGCCTGGCTCAGGTTAAACCCTTTGTAAAACACAAACAAATACATACAGCATCTAGCAGTACTACTAAAAGCACTTGTTCTTATTGAAGGGTTCTCTTCTCTTTCTCTCTGACAGGAATGTATACTTACATCTGACAGGAATGTATACTTACATCCCTGTCATCAGTTAATTTACTGTCGACAAAATGTAATAATTGTAAGTCTCTGCTAAATAACAACAATGTAATATTGTTATTATTATCTAGTTTGACTGAAAAGTAAGTAATTTTTCAGTCAAACTAGATCATTTACATTTATAATTTATAATTATCGGAGATGATGCTTTTCCCACTCCCGACTTCCCACCTCTGGCAATTAACGAACGCAGCATAACACTGCACGTGTTTAGACTTAGACATAGACTTGCGTACTTGCCGATACCCGATACTGCATTTTAGGCAGTATTGGAGACATTTCCGTTACTGGTATCGGTATTGGAAAACAACTCTACCTGTGGACGCAATTGGATAGGCCTTCATCCAATCATAGCAACAAAACGGATGACACAGCACTGAGTGACGAAAAAACATAATTCATCTCAACAAAAGCTTTAAGTGCAGTCGTCTGTTCTTCTTTTAGTGAAAATATACCGTCCAGTTCAGTAATACTGTCCTAATAATTCTATCTTTTTCTTCTCCGTGGCCATTAACCACATTCTGAATGACTAGATCTAGCGGAAGAGGCTGTCAAAAAGCAGCCCGTTTGGGATAATGTTTTCTGCAAAAGCTAGGTTTTCAAATCTCGGATATGTCATTCCTGGGACCCAGGGGAACGCGTGTAAGAATTTAAGCATCTCAAGCAGTCTCGCTACAATCCCAGCCCGTCGCCATTGCGTGATAATGCTGCTAACTGTGTCTTGGAGAAAGCCTCTGTGATATCCTTCCAAAGATCTAGTAGTCGTGGCAGCGAGTGACTCCGTGGGTTAACAGCGTCTTTTGCGAATAGGTGAAGGGTGTACCCTCTTGGGCTCTCACTGTGATATGAGGGCGCGTTGAGTGTGGGACTGGGTGACCTGTCAAGTCAATGTGTGTGTCCAGGTCATTCACTGTTCCATACTTTGATATTTCTCCATATAGTATACAATTCACATACTATTGGTTTCGGACACACCAAAAAAAGCTAACGTCAACCAAGACAGTTTGGAAAAGTGTAAACAACCTGCTTTCGGCTATCCCTTGCCCTGACTATGTTGGAACACACCACTTGAACCAGCTGCGGTGTAGTGGCACGCTCTCTTTCTTTCTTTCTAATGTTTACTGTAGTATACTCTCTCCCCCACTAGATGCATTCTCAGCCTTTCAGGTACTGAAATGTGGCACGGATTGATTTAACTTCAATAGGTACTCAGCAGTACTGACGTAATTTGGTCAGTACCCTTAAAAGTACCCAGTTTGGTACCCAAACCAACCTTGAGCCCTTGTGCACCTACTAATTGCATCACTTCTTCTAGGGCTAGAGCCTCCAAATTTATAATTGTAGTAGACCTTTACGCCCTTATTCATATAAAAGAGACCAAGCCTCTATCTTGTTTTTTTTTAATCTTCTGATAAACTCTCAGTGAAGGATTGCACCACGTCCTATCAGGTTAGAACACCAAATGGATAATCTTGTATGTCCTTGATGCCATTGTTCTGCCCTTCAGGCATTTCATTTGACATTTTTATGCTTTTAATTTGTAAAATTTCAGTTTCATGCAGATTCTTATTTTGACGTTTGAATTTCACGTTTGGAACAAGTTAGAAACGGCAGGCTGGTTAACTTTGCAAATGGTCATTACGCCAGAGAAATTGCATCTTACATGTTGATTCCCCAGCAGAGGCATCACTTGTATGTATTACATCTTTGTTGCAACTAAGTCAATTTATAAGTCTATTTATTTCATGATGTAAAAACAAAGTTATAAGGCTAAAAACTAAGTGGCAATGTTAAAAACTATGGATGCTAGTTGAACACGTGAATGCTATAGTTAGTTCTAGGAAAGGTTAGCAGTTAGCTTTACATGTCATTTCTATACTTAAAAGTATTGTTCATGGAAACTAGGTGACTTAACTAATTGCCGTATTTTGCTGTTTGTTTCAAAATAAATCTGCAAACAAGAATTGAAGGCATTCTTCATGTTCATGAATACAAGAGAGTTTAGCTCACTATCTAGTTGGAGTTAGCACACCTCAGCGAGGACAGTACAGCCATCTTTCATAAGACTCAGACCCCACGTCTCTTGCTTAACTCCATTTTTGGAGATCCCCTTAACTACCCTGAGTTTACCAAAATTAAATTAAATGTCCTGTCTTTTGCCTCTCTCATCGCCCGTAGATGCATCTTTTTAAACTTGAAATGACCAAAGCCTCCAGCAGAGTGCTCTTGGCAGACTGATCTAATGTATTTCCTTCCATGACTGGAAAAGAATACATTTTCTTTCAGAGGGTCGACTAAGAAATGTTACACTACATGGCAACCTTTCCTCTCATATTTTGATCAAATAGCCGCAGTTTCCATTGCTTAGTAATGTACTTCCCCATCACTCTGTATCCAACTGTTCTTCTGTAGTGGCATCATTTACTTGAGTTGTTTAAGATACTGAACCTGTTTGACTATGTATACCAGCTATATACTATGTATGCTGTGAAACACTAATCCATTCTGTAGAAGTGGAATGGAAAAAAACGTTTGTTTCCTTATGAAAGTAACACCAGCGATTGTCCGACCAATGACAATTTGTGCATTTCGACCAACCAAGCAACCAGAACTTGACAGCCCTAATATGAACGACATTGTATTTTTCCTTGTAAAGCCTGATAATGGAGTGATCAATTTTGATATAATTGATCATTTTCAAAGGTGAATGTGTTGGGTTTATCTTTCTTTTGCATATTTATGTGACATAGCTAATGTTTGTTTGTAGTGTTATCCTAATATCACTGACTCGAAAGACTATCATTTGACTGAAAAAATAAGAGAATTAGCCATCTTGTTATTCTAAGGTTAGGAAATATTAGGATTTATGAACTTGGCTTTCATGATTTAGTTGTTCATTATTGAACCTGTCCATGTAACGTTTTGACAATATCAACGATGATCATAGCCTACTTTAAACTGGCAATGACATGTTTGGCAGTTCTCATGTTGTCCATCGATGGATGCAGCCTATACCCTATATATCGATTAGTAAGCTGCATTTTACGTTGTACATTTGCATATATAGCATTAACATAGATCAGTTTACCAGCCTATCCAGTGGACTGTAGCAACTGGTAGGCTTATCTAGCCATCATACATCTAGGTGGACACTACCACTTGTGATGCCACTAAGTCACAGGGAAGATTTATAATGGACTGTAATGGCTAATAACACTCACACCTGGGGGTAAAATAGGGGCCCTTTAAACCAACAAGTATTACCATAAAACCTCATGTCGATTATTTGTTTGGACGACAAAATCACAGTTAATGTTTTGTGCATTTCCCCCCTATTTTGTTAATATCCCATCCCCTCCATATTAGGCTTAATAGATTTTTCTCCTCATTTGATATGTGTATACTTCACTCACACAATATTTTGGACCACATACCAGCTCACAACATCAATGTCATTTTTCCAATCTTATCTACCCCTCCAGCTCCAACCACACCAAACTTCTTGTCACAGAGGGACTGTGGAACTGCCAGTCAGCTTCCCGCAAGAGTGTTCCGGGTTGCTGGAGTGTTACGTGTTGCGCGAGTGTTCCGTGTTGCGGGAGTGTTCCGTGTTGCGGGAGTGTTCTGTGTTGCGGGTGTTTTCTGTGTTCCGTGTGCGTTCCGAGTTGCGGGAGTGTTGCGGGAGTGTTCCGTGTTGCGGGAGTGTTCCGGGTTGCGGGAGTGTCCTGGGACTGCCTTGCTCTCACAGAGACTTGGATCGCACCAGACAATACAGCAACCCCGGCAACCCTCTCCTCAGCCTACTCCTTCACGCTCACACCCAGGCCTTCCGGCAGAGAAGGGACACTGGTTTGCTCATCTACCCCAAATGGACATTTTCTCTCAACCCCCTGCCACACTTGACTTCTTCTTTTGTATTTTACGCTGTGTCCGTAACTTACCGGTGAAATTAAACATTCCTGTGCTCTACCGCCCACCAGTACCTCTCTGGGAATTTCTGGAGGAATTAAACCTCCTATCGAGCATCCCCAAAGATGGCCCTCCACTGGTACTTCTCTGTGATTTCAACATCCAGACAGAGAAGTCAACATCTCAACTGTTCTTACCATCTTCTTCACTATCTCACTCTCTCTCTCCCTCCCCCCACCCACAAAGCTGGTGCCATTATATTTAACCCCCCAGTGCCCCACCTCCCTACTACCGAGCAATTTTGTTAACTACTTTGCAAAAAAGATAGATGACATATGCTCCTCCTTTCCCCACCCACCTCAAACCTCCTGTCCTATAGCCAACTCTTCATTTCCTTTAACTTCCTTTTCACCACTCCTTCCCAATGAGGTATCCCTGGGTACTTCCCACAACAAAACAACCTGCCCCCTTGACCCTATCCCCTCTCACCTTCTTCAGTCCATTGCTCCCGACCTCCTTCCTTTCCTCACCCATCTCATCAACACCTCTTTGACAACTGGTTGCTTCACCAAAATGCTTAACCTCTACATCACTAGGTCTCTTTATTGGGTTTTTCTGAAAATAACATACCCAAAGTAAACAAGAGTATATCTCCACAACTACAAGGACTATAATATGTAATATTGGTACCAAAAGAAAGATAACTGAGATTGTTGTGCAAGTTAAATAATCAATGTGGATGTTACTTGGTCAGAGTTAATAAAGCTAGAACACAACATAAGTGGAAGATTTTATTTCCGCCTAAAATAAATGTCATGTTTTAGAGCAAATACCACCTTCAGCATTAGGGCTGTGTGATGTGGACAAAATATTTTATCACGATATGGGTAATTTTATATCTCGATAACGATATATCTCACGATATAGCATGTTTTTTCTGTAAATTCTATGAAAAAATGTCTACCCAAAATAACCACATACCTCTTGACAACTTTTTGATATCTGGTCAACTTAATACAAATTGATAGCACTTTCTCCTTTCTCCCTTTACTTGGAAGTGACGTTGAGCAGATTAAATATATAAAAAAATGAAATAAATATTAAAGTAAACAACACTCTGTTTCAAGTTTCAGAAATATCCAACAGTGCAGCCAATAAACAGAATAAGTATATGAAAAAAAATTATAAAAAAGTAAACATCACTCCGTTTCAAAACTCTCCAGTACTGTAGCCAGCAAACAAAATAAGTACAATATCAATATAAAATATCAAAAACAAATAATATAAAAACACTTAATAATACAACATTAGTGTTTTACATTCAATAAACAATAAACAGCTGAAACAGTGGGTTCACTTACACTTTAACAAAGGAGACAAAAATGTTTTGTGTTAAGCGTTCTAGGAAGGAGGGGGGGCGTGTTACGACCCACGGCAACTTTGATATACTTTTTTTAGTACCATTGTATTACACCATGGCATTATACTGAGAAGCTTAACCTAAAATAAATTGCTGACCAGACGGAGCTCCACACATCCACACACACAGTAGCGTTATACTTTTGGTGTCCGGGATGCCTAACCCTCCCTCTGACGTGATCATCAAAATCAACTGCTGTCCAGAATGAGCTCCAGATATCCACTCACTAAAGACACTCAAACACGTTTGAGATTTGCTTTTCTTTTCATAAATTCCCTTGATGTATATCACATCTTTTCAGTCTTGTTCTGTCTCGGACTGTTACAAGGACTTTTGTTTTATGTCACACTCCACGGTGTTTGTTTTTGTATAAGTTAGGCCTATGTAGTGAACATAAAGCAGGGTCCGAATGACGTAAAATACTGTTGTAAAGTAAAATAGCGATAGGAACGATAGATATCTTTTGATAGACATTTTTCTCTCGTTGGCAGTTGGTAGCCCTATAGTTATATAGGGCCACAGCACAACATCTAATGAGTACCTGGGTCAATATGTAATGCCAATAAAGTGAAATAGAGCAAAGATAGAGGTTTTTAGTAAAGGTAGGTTTAGGCGGATTCTAAATGAAAACATTAATCCAGTACAAACCAATGCAAAAATTACAATATTAACGTGATTAAGCACAAATAGTTGGATATCTCGAGAACCCATTGTTTAATTTGGGCATTTGACCCCTCTAATGAAAGGTCAGGGCGAATAGAATTAAATGACACCAAGCAAAACCATCACAATCACACAATACGGCCACCAGATGGCAACGAGGACCATGTGTTTTGATTGAAGGCAATTTACCTTTTCCTGTGAAACCCTCTTTTAGTTACTTTACATTTATTGTAAACACTGTGGGCGTTTGCAAAATGGTGCCCAGGCATTGGATTAACAGTTTATAGTGGTTTAATGCATGAAAAAAAGAACAAAGGTAAGACATCATTTTTGGTTGTAACGAGAAAAAGTTTAGTTTGTTGTTGATTGTTTTTGCCCTCTAGTTTTGATCACAGAGTGATATGCTTTGGACTGTTCGAATCAGTGGAGTCTAAGTTTGGGTAGATCCCATGACATGAAAAAGATTTGCTGTACATGTGCAGTTATGAAATACATAACTCTTGTTGTAACATGACTCTTATTTTGATGGTGTTGGAATTGTGTTTTGATTAGCTAACAATGGTTATGATAGACTAAAAGTTGAGAATTTAATCGTTCTAGGGGTGTGTCACATGATTTTATGTTTTAATGCATTAAGACGTCTTTGCACTTGGGGGAGGGGGCGTTGCCCAGTGACGGGCAGTCTCGGGTTGAAGAGGGTAAAGCAGCGAGAGTAAACCCTCTTTTGAATAAACCCACACTCAACCCATCTGATGCAAATAATTACTGACCAGTTTCTCTTCAACCATATATTTCCAAAACACTTGGCAGTTGGCAGTCTTTTGCCCAACTCTCTGCATATCTCCACTAGAACAATCTACTCAACCCTCACCAGTCTGGATTCAAGGCAGGCCACACAACTGAGACAGCCCTCATTGCGGTCACAGAGGACCTTCACACTGCTAGAACAGCCTCCCTCTCCATAGTCATTCTGCTGGAAACTTCCGCAGCCTTTGACCCAGAGAACAACCAAGTTCTTCCTCTCAGCTCATCAAGAATGCAGCGGCTGGTCTTCAACCTACCAAAGTACTCCCACACTACAACACTCCTTCGCACCCTGCACTGGCTGATCGAATCCGTTCAAAGGTATTTTCCTACCATGCTGCGAATGGCTACGGCCCATCCTACATCAAGGACATGGTCAAACCATACAATCAGCCCGTCTACTACTCTCTATGAATGCCAAACGGCTTGCTACTCCCTCACTACCTGGGGACCCCAGCTGCCACTCAACAAAATCTTGATTGTTTGCTGTCCTGGAACGAGCTCCCCACTGACATCAGGACAGCTGAAACACTGCCAATCTGCTCTCCCAGACTGAAATCTGTTCAGACTGCATTTTGGCTCATGAAAGAAATATATATATAATAATAATAAATGAATGAATAAGTTAATAATATAATAATTCTCTATCTAATGTTTCTATAATTTAACACTTGAAGAAGTTTGCCTTTTTGAACCATTTTATGTACGCTCATGATTCTTCTTTTTGGGATGTATCTTCATGGTTAAATGCAGTTATTGTAAGTCGCCTTGGATAAAGGCTAAATAAATGTAATGTAATCATAGAAAAGCCTGGTGTATCTACTTAAGAAACCTACGTGCATACAAATCATTCGATTAGGACTCCAATCCGCCGTTTTAAAGACTTGGATCCATAACTGTCTTCTGTTTTCAAAGGGAGTGAACACCATGCCATGTCAACATTTTTTATCAATGGTTTTTGCGATTGCCGCAGTTAACGGTACAAACAATCCTCGCCATCTTGATGGTTTGTCTAACTGTTGTCTTTGCTTTCTGATCCCTGGTTGCGTGCACCTATCTGCTGTGATGTTGCCCAGAAATCCGTCTATACCTTAACATAAACAACTCCTACCTGTGATCCATACCTGAAAATGACTAACCTAACCTCAACCGCCTCTAACCTTACCTAATTATTATTCGATTTTATACTAATCCCAAAAGCTGAGAGAGAAGGATGGACTTGTGATAGAGGAATATCCATTTCGGTTACATATTTTGGATATTGCTTTGTCAACAAAATTCATATTTATTCTTCTTTGTTGTTGTAATTCTTGTCATGTTTTTCCCGCTCCTGGGACTGTTAATTGGTGTACAAAGCTCATAGGAATTACATACAATACAATTCATGACCCTTTCTCACCCTAATTAAAGTTAATGAAAGATGGCCAGCGGCAGAAGAGCATTGAGAGGATGAGAGATGGAGAGATTGGACAGAAGAGAAGTTAGACTGGAGGACTGAACCTTGTGTGGCTGGAAGTCTGGCAGCATGACACAGGTGGCCCCCACCCACAGCGGGCACAGCAGCTTGTTAACAATGCCATGCACGTGGTGCAACGGCAAGGTGTGTAGGATAACGTCATCCTTGGACCACGCCCACTCTGAGACCAGGCCCTGGACCTGAGGGGGAGTGGAAGGAGAGGATTTAACCATCTGAATTTCCCTGAGACTTCACAAATGGCGAATAACTAGATGAAGAACAACAAGGCATGGGAGATGCACATACTTGGTCATCAACAGACAAGACAAAGACTTCAAACAAATCAACCTATTCTGTTTTTTAACAGCCAAATATTTGTTATGCTGAGCCTGCCTTGAGCCCCGTCTTCATTGATCCACAAGACACGCTAAAAACAGTGAAATCAAAACCACCCTGATAGTAGGATGGTCATAGCCAGATTAACATGAAGCCTTGCATACAGAAGCTGAGAACAAAGGGCAACAACGTTATTCTCAAATATCTTCCTGAACCACTGACATAGAGATCTTTGTATGTCCCTAAATTTGCACTATTTGGGACATAAATGGTCTAGAAGCTAGTGACTTAAGTATCATTTACATAACATATAATAGAATATAGTTGACATCATTTGTACATCACCTTTAAATACAAGGTTGTAGATTGTCATTAAGGAACAAATGAGTTTTAAATAAGCATTAACAGTAAAACCAGAAGACAATAAACCATTTAGAGCAAAATAATAATATAAAAAGTACAGGATCACAAATAAATAGAAACATTAATAATTTAGTTATGTGGACCTTTGATATTCCTAAACAACTGCATACATGCTTAGCTAAACAAATCTCACTGTCAGATGATTCCAACGCATTAAAGCACCTGATCAACATAAACCAACAAACTGACAACAGCAACAACTATATAATATACCTTTCCCTTAGAGTTAAGCACACACACATATAGCCTGGATGGTTATGTATTCCACCAGGACAGCAAAAGGTCTAATTGGAGACAAACATGAGCTCAGCATTTTCTCCCTTGTGTGTCGCACTTTGGAGTTAAACTTACTTACTATGTTGCACAAGATTTTATTTTCCAAAACTGAACACCATATTCATATTGTGCTGTTACTAAACAGCCCCCCAACATCATTAAAACATAAAGCGATATATATATACACACATACATATACATACATATACACGTGCTCTAAACTATTATCAAAACTATGAACAAACTAAACTACTAGGACATATGTTGTCTGTATTGTAGCAACACAATACTAGACAAAAGTATTTTCATTTTTCCCCTAATGCAACTCTTGGCCTTTTAGGCTTTATGGGCAGGAGTTAAGATGAGAGATCTAAAGGAAAGAAGGTTGAAGAAGAGAGAGGGAATGGCATGTAGCATAGGGCCACAGGATGGAAACAAACCTGGGTCGCTACATGGGTAGCACACTATCAGGTTAAACCACCACCCTAAGTAGTTGTATTTCTTACCATAGCTTGAATGCTGCTGTGTGTGTGTAGGACTCCTTTGGGCAGGCCTGTGGTGCCACTGGTGTAGATGATCATGGCGGGTCTCTGGCCCCAGTCCGTGATATTCGGCTCCAACTCAGGGGTCTCGGCCCGCTTCAGTGAGCCTAGGTCTGAGGTGGCGGGGAGGGTGAGGCAGGGCAGGCCAAGCTTGTCGGCATGGGGCTGTAGGTTCCCAGCGTAGGGGTGGCCGGCCACCAGCAGGGAGCTCTGGGAGTCCAAGATGATGTACTCCAGCTCGGATGCCGGGTGCTTGTGGTAAAGCGGGACAGCCACGCCGCCACACATCCACACGGCCCACTGGGCCACCGTGTATGACACATCGTTGGCACATAGGAAGGCAATGCGTTTCCCTTGCAGGTCGCCGTGGCTACAGCCCAGGAGGGCAGAGCTTAATTGATGTGCGAGGCCCTGGCTGCAGCCGTACAGCTGCTTGTAACTGTGGCTGCCACTTTCGTCGACGATGGCCAGCCTGTCTCCGTAGGCCGGGGCTCTGCAGAACACCGGGCCATGGCTGGGTCTCCATGGGGTCCCAGTTCTGCTGGATGTGAAGTATGCAGTCTTCACATGCAGCTGACGATGTGACACCGGCTTAGAGTGGGCGCAGCAGGCAGCCGGGAGGCCGAGCAGGCCGGCCAACGAGTTAGAGCGGCAGTGGGTCCATGAGCGAGAGCGGCAGGCGCCAGTAATTCCTGACAGTATGAGGTGGGACATTGCATTCATGTCCTAGGATGTAAGAGATGACATCGTCCTCAGGAGGGCCCCCATGCTGGAAATTTTGCAGCTCTTCACATACGAAGTATGTATCATTGCAATATTCAACCTTTAAAACAAACAAAATGTTTTTGCAAGCATAACTTACTTTTTTGTCCTTTATTATGAAATGAATCACCAACTAACTTTACTTACATTATTTACATTGTTCACATTCACTACTCGAGAGACAATTATGTACGATCGTACATAATCATGCAATCATGTACGACTTACCAAAAAAGAAAGTGTTTTGTTCCACGTTTATTCTCCCGTCCATGCAGTGTTTCTCACCAAAACCCACATAACTAGTTATTGAAACTAATCAGCCTACACAAACTCTACCTAGAGTTACTTGGGAACCTCGCCAAGTAGATATTCTCTAAATACACCAGTGAACAAGCAAAAGCTGATTTTTCTTATTCTCTTTATTAATGATATTGGAGAATTTAAATGTGTATCATACAGATGTTATCAATTGACTTGTGACTACAGGTGTAGAAAATTAAAATGACGATACTATTTTTACAATTAAAACGTTAAAGATTGATTATTGAGTTACTAAGATGAACAAGCGATACTTGTTTTAGTACACACTTTTCCCCCTTGATATCAACTGTCTATAAAAAAATTAATTCACCTTACCCAGAGCCTTACCCAAACAACGGGGACTTATTTAGTGAAGGACAGTGCGACAAAAATATTCTTCCGGAAGGAAACATGCTCTCATTTAAATGGTTCTGCCAAAAAGTGTGGCTAACAGGTAAAATAATCTTAAATCTTAAATTCTCTTATTTTTTAGAACATTACTTTATATGTAAAGTCAATCATTTCTTTCATGCTTTCTTTCATGTTGTTATTAATATGTATAATTTTTTTTGCAAAGCAAGCATTCTGTTTATTTTCCAAAAAAAAAAAAAATCCCTTTAGAAAATAACACACAGAAGCGTCCTATTGGACGCTTCTGTGTGTTATATCAGAAGATCGCATTAAATGACAATCTCAGCGAGATCCTCCCTCACTGAGACCACATAGGGCAGGCCAAAGTCATAGAGACAGAGATGGGGAGGAGGTGGAGAGAGGTGAGGGGTTGTTATGGTGGACATGCAGCCACCGCACACAGCGCTGTTGGTGTCGGTCCTCAGATCACATGCCAGCACACTCCTCCCCCCCACTTACCCCCCTGGCTTGCTGTGCCAACTGGCTCGGCTGCCTCCTCCTCCACCAGCGCCACCACCATCACCGTGGCAGTGCAAGTGGGCAGACTCAGCCGCCAGCTGGCAGTGGCGGGCCTCAGATAGCAGAATGGTACAGACATGGCACTCGTTCAAAAAGTTTTCACTTCCCTCCCCAAACCCCCTACACTGCGGAGAGGATGGCATGTTCCTAATGAGGCGGGCTGCCTTTGTCTCGCCGCGCGCCCCTCCGTTCTCTCCAGTAGTCGGATCGTCAAAGAGCAACGGGCTGCCATTCGCCATCAGGAGGACGCTACACCAGCAGCTCTCTAATCTCCACAAAACATCCTCCGTTCTGCAGGGTTTCTGACTGGTCTTTTGGGCTCGCGATCTGAACGCCGCCGCAGCTGGCACCGATGGATGTCAAAGGATACGACCTGAAATGAAGCGAACGGCACCCTCAACGGAAATAGGAATACTCAGCGACAAAACCATTTTGCAGGGAATTTGGTACTTGGATTTTGGCCATGTTTTTGACAAGCGGTATCTGGCGGCGACATAGCCGGAATGGAAGCTATCTGGAGAGGGAAGATATGTTTCTCCCGGAGCAGGGCCTGGATTCAAGGAGGACGTGTGGCCCGGGTTTGTCCGAGGTGGGATTAGCAGATCTTGAGAAGGCTATGGCACCCGCTTCTTCTGGAGGCTGCCAACAAACCGCTTCTTGTGTTTGACACACACTCATAAGCACGTACACACTCAGAAAAACACACACACACACACACACACAAAATGGCCGCCAGCGGGCGCCAACTACCTTTCTTCACTGTGGAGAGTTGCTTCTGAAACAGCGGGAAAGGAACAACCCCCTGTGGAGAGAGAGAGAGAGAGAGAGAGAGAGAGAGAGAGAGAGAGAGAGAGAGAGAGAGAGAGAGAGAGAGAGAGAGAGGATGGCAAACCATGGGGAAAACGAGAATATGTGTCAGGCTGGCATCAATGTGAGGATGTCTTGGCAAGCCTCTCATTCACACAGACACACACACACACACACACACAGGCAGGCCAGCCTTGGAACACATGGTACGTCAGCGCCGGCATCTGGCAGTGGCGGCGGCTGGCAGCTGCGCGTTGCCGTTGCCAGTTGGGCGTCTTGGCAGAGGCACTTCATCAACTACCTGTGGCTGCTCGCGGCCACCGAGGTGCCCATGAATTATTCCAGGGCTGCAGCTGCAAACTTGACTTTCATCCAATAGTTTTTGCTCTGGGAACAGACGATTGCCTCCCGGAACACATGCCGCCCACAGAGCCGAACTCAGAGAACGCCATCTTGGCTGCTGCTGGTGCTGGTGCCTGGTCCTAGTGTCTGGGGACCTGTTCTGGTGAGCCAACAAAACGGGGACCAAACGGATGGTTGAGAGGGGGGGGGTTCCTGTCTGTGTTGGATTGAAGGAATACATTTTTTTCTCTTTGGATGACTTTCAAACTGTATTTATTTTTTTGGATGCCTTTATGCTGAAGGATATTTGGTGTGTTTGACGATCTTTGTCAAAATCTGAAAGCCATTAAATTAACTGGGCATCTGGAACTGCACTCGATGGAATTTAACATCTACCAACATATTATACAAAAATAAAACCACATACAAAACATGGTTTAAATATATATTTTGGTGTATTTCTTTTCATTCAAATTGACTTTTCAATATTGCTATCGGTTCTAGTAGACGTTTCTGTATTAACACAACATTTCTTATTTTTTAATATCACATTATTAATATCACATCATGAAGGAAAACTCGGCAGTATATCTTACAGCCACATGCTTGTATACATATTCTCAGTGATCCAGCTGGAAACCGAAAGTTTTGTGTTTTGGAATAAGTGTCATTGTTTTCTTGAGGTCTGTGTTTGAGTTTCAGTGGAATATCAAAATGTCAGCTCAGGTCAGAGACAAGGTCCCCACCCCCCCTCATAGCTCCTGTTAGACATCATCTCACAGTGACCCATCTGGGTGTATCTGACCCAGTTTAGCCCTCATACACCTCCAACTGTTCCATGTCCCAAACATATGGGCTTGCTGGCTGGGGGGATGTTGGGTGTTGGGCTGGGGGTCGTAGTGACTGGGGGAGGTGTCAGAGAAGAAACACACACACACACAATCGCACACGCAGTCGCACACACACGTACAAACGCACAGATCAGAGTGAGTGAGTTAGGAGGAAGGGGTGAGTATGGGAGTGTCTGGGGGATGTGTCGGGGTAGTGGGGTCAGGGTGTGTGGGGGTGTGAGTGATCACAGCCATGTGGGACCTGCAGACACACACGGCAGATATGATACGATTGTATCCCCTCTCAACCTCACCCACCCCCACCCCCGGTCTGGTGGTCTGCTTCCCACAGCGTATGTCACCATCCTCGGTACTGACTCCCAGCCCAGTTGAGACCCCCTGGTGGTCAGTCTGGGCACGCTGCCCTGGTTTCTGTCACAACGCCAGGAAGCTGATGAATGGCTCTGCTGAAATGTGTAACATATTAATACTTTTTCCCAACACCAATGTGGGATTAATGGGGCCATTCAAGGCAATCACTATCCGGTTTCTCTCCAAACCCCTGATGGAAGGGAAGCAATATACGACGGAATGTCAAAAGATGGTCTAGTTTTGGGTCAGAATGGAGTTAAAGGCCACAGGAGCGTTATGACCTGAGTACAATCTGATGTTGATATTGATGAGAGCTTTGTGTCTGGAGCCCACGAAGACTGAATTTGGGGGGAAACATGATTTGGGGAGAGCTTGTCTTCAATCTGCTGCAGTGTGGTACCATTGCATATAGTGTTCTCACACGGAGGGAGTCAGACATGTGCTAGTGTGTGTGCTGTAGTGTTTGTGTGTGTGTGTGTGTGTGTGTGTGTGTGTGCGTGTGCGTGCCTTTTTTCCTTGCCTTGGCTTGTAGAACAAAACAACCATAACTGAAAAAGTTAAATTATATATTCCTATATATATTAATGTTCATATAGATATCACTTCTTAACCAAGAAAACCATAATGCAAACCCACAATGCCCACATTTTCATGTAGTGATCTAGCAGATGCTTTAATCCAAAGTCACTTGCTAAGTGACGCTGAGAACAATCAAAGCATCAAAATCAAAATGAGTAGCTACCATTCTATCATTCCAAGCTTTTATTTCACCTTGCCACTCCTTCACCAACCCACATCACTCCCTGGAACGGCCACTGGGGTTCTCCCAGCGTCCCTGCTGGCAGACAGATGTGTTCCGAAGCAGGAGGTATCATCACATGGATCCGGGTTCCACTGGGAACCAGGGGCGTCTGGCACGTACGTGCCAGCAGGCTGTTCCTCATGAGCTGCTTGTATGAGCATCTCAGCCTCCCTGGAGGAGATTTGGAGAGACAGGGTCTGGTCTCTGATGTTTGGCTTGGCCCAGGATCATCATGGATCCTAGCTCCTTAGAGAGCAGACGATTTAGTCAGCTGAGGATTCCCCCTAAATCATTTTGGAAACGCTGTTCGTTTTGGAAAAAACTCTCTTCTCTGTGGATGTCTCACACATTTCTGCATGTTTGTTGTTTAGCTCAGCCCTTTAAGAGAAATGAAAAACAAGTTGTTGAGCTGCTGAATAATGACCCGTAGTGCATGGATTAAAATGCTGTTGATCTGTAAGAGGATGTTCTCCATCAGCTTCCTGAACTCTGGGCAGTAAGAGGTTTCAGAGTCTCAGGGTTGTTCTGATGGCTGAGGGCTAATGGCCTATCGATTCCTCTCCTCTTCTACCTCCAAACTCCCACACAACAAGAAGGAAACTATTGAAGCTAGACAGACAATCACTGCATTCACTTGCCTCAACGCAGCTTGTTAAATATAGACTCTAAAACCATTAAGACCATAACAAGACACACTCTGTACACCTTAAGTGTTGAATTACCCCAAAAAATCCAGATGCAAATTTAAATCTGTGATTTCACATCTCTGGATAAGAGTTGTGCTTTGATGTATCAATCTCTCTCTCTATGGGGGGGGGGGGGGGGGGGGGGGGGGGGGGGGGGGGGGGGGGGGGGGGGGGGGGGGGGGGGGGGGGGGGG
>JAOPJO010000034.1:14468157-14480474 GCA_027123675.1 Molva macrophthalma | reverse complement strand
ACACACACACACACACACACACACACACACACACACACACACACACACACACACACACACACACACACACTGCTGTGATTGTTGAGGAAGAGCAATCAGAATGAGACAATTAGACAGGTTCTGTCATAGTGCCTGAGCCTATTATAGATGTGGTAAATATGGCTCTTACTCAAAAATAATAATTACCTCTTAATGTAACAGAAATATCTCTAAATTGAACTACTAGCTTAGCCCCCTCTGTTAATGTTGATTTTAAACTTGGGGTGCCACAATTAATCTTTAAAATCAACAAACTTCAGTAATACTGTTATGAGTGATGAAAGCCAGCAATCCCAGAACACTGGCTGAAGATCCAAAATGGAGGACGCAGCGATTAGGAGACATGTGCTGTTGTTGGTGTTGAGGAGGCGTGTGACTGGATGTGTGAATGAATGTTTAAAGTCTGTTATCTCATTCAGACAGAAGGCCCTGCATGTTGGATGATGTACATCTGTTAGCTGGAGAAGTGGAACACCATGAGAGCTTAGACATGCTGAATAAAGAATGACAGCAACTAACCCGTCTCTTTCTCTATATTTTCCTCACTTGTTTTCTTCATCCCCCTCTTTACCCCTCCATCTTTCTACTTCTATTCTCTCTCTCTCCATCTGTGTTTCTATCTCTTTCTCTACCTCTCTTACCCTCTCTCATTCTCTCTATATATCTCTCTCCTCCCCCCACCTCTCTCTATCTCCTCTCCCCCTCCTGCTCTCTTTCCCTCCCTCTTTCTCCCTCCCCCCGAACCATCTCTCTCTCTCCACCTCCCCCTCCCTCTCTCTCTGTCTCCCTCTCCCTTTCTCTCCCTCCCCCCAACTATCTCTCTCTCCCCCTCTCTCCATCCCTCTCGCTCTCACCCCTCTCACTATCTGTCTCTCCCACTCCCTGTCTCTCTCTCTCTCTCTCTCTCTCTCTCTCTCTGTCCCTCTGTCTCTCTCTGTGTCTCCCCACCCTCCAGAGGAAGCAGTGAATGAGGTGAAGCGGCAGGCGGTGTCTGAGCTCCAGAAGGCGGTGTCGGACGCAGAGAGGAAGGCCCACGAGATGATCACGGCGGAGCGGTCTAAGATGGAGCGAGCCCTGGCCGAGGCCAAGAGACAAGCCTCCGAGGACGCACTGACCGTCATCAACCAGCAGGAGGACTCCAGCGAAGTGAGCACCACACACAGACACACACACAGACATACATACATACACACACACTGGACACACACGCACGTACACACACACACACACACACACACACACACACACACACAGATATAGGAACCCAAAGATACACAGACACACACAGACACACACATATACACATATATTCTCAAAAGTATCAAATGTCACAAATACATCATACAACACAGACACACTCAGGCATACTCAAAACACAACATATGCAGAAACAGACATACAAAACCACATACACACAAACATACAGCAACACCAAACTCTTCTCCCCTGAATATGAGGGTTTTCCGGGGCAGCATTCTGGCAGCAGGGAGCCATGTCTTTACCAAAGCCCTGCCTCTTTCTCCCCACTGTCCCTCCAGAGCTGCTGGAACTGCGGGCGCAAGGCCAGCGAGACGTGCAGCGGCTGCAACACCGCACGCTACTGCGGCTCTTTCTGCCAACACAAGGACTGGGAGAAGCACCACCACGTGTGTGGTAAGGGCCTGCAGGGCCTCCCGGGGAGCAGCGCTGTCCCGCTGGGCACCCCCTCCTCCTCCGCCACCTCAGCCAACCCTGGAGTGCCCCCCTCCCATGGTGAGACCGCCCCCCCGGGCGCCCTCTCTCTGGTGGGTCAGGGCGCCATGTCGTCTGTCTCCCTCAGTCCCAAAGAGAGCAGCTCCAGCAGCGCCTCACGCTCCACGACCCCCGCGACCCCCGCGCTGCTCGACGCGGCCTCCCGCTGACACCAACCTTCTGCCCCCCCCCTTCCCTCTCCGGACCTTGACCACCATCCCTTACCCCCACATTGTGTGCCCCTCTAGACATGGATGCCACAGTGCCCACACTCCATAGAAAACCAAACTGAGGAACCCATAGCCCCCTCTACCCCTCTCAATTCACAGCTACCCCCCCCTGTGCCTCCCACTCCTCCCTCCCCTTTCTCTTGGTGAGAGGTCTGTTGAGAACATTTGTCTGGTCCGAGATTCGTCCTCCATCTCCATCTCCAGCTTCCAGACATTATGAGTCCTCACACACACGCTGGTACCTACAGCTCTCGCCAGAGACTGCTCTCTCTCTCTCTCTCTCTCTCTCTCTCACCTCGTCTCGTTTGCAGATGATATGAGTCTTGATGTAAAAGATCGTGAAGACAATAGTGAGACCATAGCATGGCCCGGGGAACACTATGCCTATCTTTGAGAACCCAAGAGAATGTGGAGGTTTCCTCACAGTTCAGACAACATCAAAAAGCACTTGGACAGAACAGCCCTTTAATTCAGCACCAGAGAATGTGTGTCAAGAGAGGCCCCCAAACCAACATGTGCACTAGCTATTTATTCCCCTCTTAGTGTTGGCACTTCCTGGATGGCATCTGTAAGGAGATAAGTAAGGGAACGTCTTTGAAAGGATTTTCGTTTCAACAGAGACTCGACTAAATAATGATCTGACATTTCTTTCTTTGGCTTTAAGGGAAATCCAAACTCCAAATATTCTGAAGGAAAACTAGTAGCGATATTGCCGATGATAATAAATTATTTTTAAGCTATCAACTACCTTGCTAGTGAGCCAAGAATCTACACCAGACCTCTCCACACCACGGCGAACCCAAATGATTTCAAATATAAAGAAAAAAAAGAAAGAATAATAATAATAATGATGATCCAAACTTTGTATTACACTGCCAAAGTGAAAAATAAGGACATAGGAGGAACACTCATCTTTAAAACCAAACGTCAACCGCACGTCCTCTGCTGACCGGCCAGCATAGGAGAGACAGTGCTGGAGCCCTTTAACCAGAGACACACAATGTCTGCCCTACAAGGACAGTACGGCAGGGCTGGAGAACACGGTGAACACCGGCGTGGAGGTGGCTGCTGACCGGCCAGCATAGGAGAGACAGTGCTGGAGAACACGGTGAACACCGGCGTGGAGGTGGCTGCGGGCTGGCCAACTGTAGTGTGTGTGATGTTGATCTTTATTTTTCTGAACACAAACCGAAGGAATAGATAGTAATGAAAAGGCTGCTCTGTAGAAGAAACAAGGCGAAGGAGCTGCCAAAAAAACTCAAAACAAACTTGAAACCCTTTTGTCCAAGGAAGCGTGGTAAGGAGCGGAGGACGGAAAAATGGAACCTCTTGTTTATAAGTTGACTGACTTTTTTTTAATAAAATGCTCCGCTGAAAAATCTTTCATTCTCTCCCACTTTTACCAAAGCATGTAAAAGTAAACGACTGACTTGCTTCTCCTCTATACTCCTCCTACCTCCCCTGTCGTCCCCACTCATACGACCCCCGACCCCCTGACCCCAGCTTTGGACCGAGCCTCTGAGCAGTTGGGTGGAAAGGGATCAAACCTGTGTGTAGATATTCTCCCTCTCTTTCATTGTTTCATTTTTTGCTCAATGTCTTGTGTCGCTGACATTCACCAGCGCTGCCGTCTTTTGACTCCAGAGAAACACATCATTTTGTTCACTTTCTTTTATTTTTCTTATCATTTCTTTTATTTGTTTGGTTCGGGCTCAGCTGTGAAATCGGAGCGAGAAGACTCTTTCATGAGAGGAAAGCCTCATGTACTTATTGTTTGATTTGTTGTATCTATATTAATGAGATGAAATTCCTCCTCTTGTAGAATATTTTGTATTGCTCACATTGTAAGATGATGAGAGGACAGAGGTGCAATATGAAAATAATTCAGCTACTGAATGGTACCTCAGCAACTGCCCATAGGGTATCATATAATATAGATACATATAAATATATTTAAAGCAACATCAGTAACTTCATGTGAATGTACATAGTATTTAAAGAGGTCCAAAAAATGTGTTTGCCAAATATCAGAAACCTTTAATGATTTTCCTCACATTTCAGTTTTTATTTCCTTTTTAAATTGAGCATTTGTCTTTTGTCTAAGCATTTTCCCATTTTTTAAATTTTCATAGAAAATGTAACGTTGTAGGAAGGTGTAAAAGTTGCTCCCTGGGAAATCTACAATAGATGACGTTGCCCTTTATAGTCGAACCGAGAATGGATACAGTAGATGACAGATTACATGACATAAGCTCGTTTGAATAATGAAAAAAAAAAAACAGCATTATCCACACTGATGATACCACAACAAAACCTATCGTCGTGCAACGGCCGCAATGGCCGGCCGGCCAAAACAGACACAATGTCCAATTGGCCACGCCTCACATTCACTTTGTATTGGACGCAAGATCGCATGGGGCAAAGGATTGTGGGAAGGCTTGAAGCGAAATGAGGGGGCGGAACTAAAGTTGAACTTCAGTTCACTTTATGCAAATGAGCGCATAGTGTGGCGTGCATTCGGCCATATGATTTGACAATCGACATTCAGTGAGTACTGGCGATCCTACGGACTTGTGGTGAATTTCATTTCCTGATTTTATGCACTTCCATTGACAAATTTGTAAGCTCCCACAAGCAGCCACTAGAAAAGGCGTGGGGCGATGCCACGCCTCCCGTCTGGTCGGGCCTGGCCATTATGAACCTGGTAAGAAGGAGAGGGAAAACAAATCTGTCAGTTTCATTCGGACAAACTCGGGATCATCACAACAGTCAACCAATCAACCAACCATACTAGTTTCAAGAAATTACTCAAAATACAATGTGTGGTTTGAGGTTAAAGCTTGAGTCATGATATCCCTTTATGTGACTGCACTCTCTCCTTGTTTTTCATCAACATTCACATCCAAGGCAAGCAAGGATCCTCATATAGGTGTACTGTGTGTGTGTGTTTGGTTTGTTTTGACCATTAGCCATCATTTGTCACTGTGTTTGTGTCTCTTTGGGTTTGATGAAACCACTACTCTGAGAAGCCTCCATAGTCCCATACCTCTAGCTACCTCCTGTGGCCAGACAGCAGGCCCAGCGGGGGTCTCCCTGGGCTGGGTGTCTGAAGCTGGGCTGGACGCACAGATGGGTGTACACACGCTAAAACTGGGGACAAACAAATCCCTGATTAATCGGAACAGTGTTTTACGAAGCGTTTGAAAGGAATTGTCATTAGTTATCAAATGTCACAATCTCTGCTTTTTTTATTATCGTCCCACAAAACAGGTTTTTGGTCTTGAAATACACTCTTGATACAGACTACGTATATATTTTTGTGTTTGCATGCGCATCACCCATTAACCAAATGTCCACAATAACATTTACAGTCCAAAACCAATACAAGCACAGACCAAAGTACCACTGCATTGCTATTGACCGCTCTATTTTGATGTGATGTGGATTGTCAGACCAGAAATAACGAGGATAGATGTTTATGTCTATGCCAACTAACCAAAGTGTCTGGAATACACACTCATAGTCAGAGCTCATGGGGGAAGAACATTCCGGGCGTAGCTGCCCAGTTTATTTGAGTAACCCAAGCAATCAAACTGCTTGTGTTGTAGATACTGGAGGAAGTATTCAAACTAAAACTAAAGGGAAAAACGAAGAGTACCATCTCCCTTCGTTTAGCCTCCCAGTGTGGGGTGTTCTTACATGACGAAGCTCTGCAGAGAAATAGTGAATGCATTTTGAGTGTGTTTTTGTGTGAATTATGTTTTGTTTGTCGTAATCTCTGTGTATGTACAAGACTACTTGAAAACGCTAGAGCTTTAATGAAACATCCTGTACAGAGTTGAACAGCAGATGCGTGTAAATGATAGCCAAACAGCCAGAGGTGGTAGCGACCTACAGTGTTCACCTACAGCCTGAAACCATGACAATTCCTTTCACTATCCCACCGCTTGTGTACAAATCCCTGTCTGAGGAGACTCCGCCCACATGTCAACCAAACCATGCCAAAATGAATGACCACTTACGAATGACCAAAATCCAACCAAAAGCTAAAATACCTTCTTCCTCTCCTTATTCTTTTCTTTTGTTTATCCACGGCTTCTGTGTGATGGTTAAGCATTCAGACACATACATTGAGGTCAGATGGCAAACACAGTAGAAAGTGCATCTATCAGTCTTTATATCTGTCAGTATCTGTCCCTCCCCTCCGGTTTAATCCTGTTTGTCCACCTGGTTACCAAGCCAACCAGATTTGTGCTGGGCTAAACTATGTCATATTGTATTTTTTTCTCCCTCATTTTGTGAAAATATTTCAGATGGTGAGCACATAACGACGGCTCTGTGTGAAATCCATCCGAAAGGGTCTCAAATCATTATTTATTTGTTCGATATCGATTTTTCTAATATACAGTACATGATAAGGGCAAAACGCATGTGTGACATACTGACCGATTTCCCGAACTTATGTATACATAATGAACTCTGAGCGCTTCTGAGGTGCAGTGGCGCCATGTCTCCTGTAAAGTATGGATCACACGCTGTATCGATCTCAATATGGTGTCAGGAAAGCATCTGAAGGACAGAACGCTTGTTTCCCTAAAGCCATGGCTCCGGGCGGCCCTGTTTCTACCTTCACATCACGTTAATAGAAAACTCCTGGTTTTCTAAGTGTAGGAAGCATTATAAACTGTATTGTGCAATACATTATTACAGAAAAAAATGAATAATGTTTCTGTAGGAAAGTTTGGCGCTTTGACGATTTTCGTTCTCTTTGAGGGTCCTGTTACTATTTTTAGATCAAGTGAACTGTGCCAGATAATTAAAATCTGATTTTTATTATTTATTTCTTGCATGCTTTCCTCCCTGTGGCTCGTAGCGCTCTTTAACTGTTGGCTCCGTTGGATGTGTGAAGCTGTAAAACATTCAGGTTTATGTCTGTGATGAACAATGTAACTGTGTAATTAAAATATAAAATCAAATATTAACCATGCCCATGTCTGGTTATTTGATGTAGGCCTACATGCAACAGTCTAATGACAACATATTGAAACCATAAAAGAACCCAACCTGAACTTTTGTTTGATAATTAAGGCTAAACTAAAAGTGTTGTAATATCTAATAGCCTTACAACTATATGTGTTCTAAACGTCCACACATCAGTTGGGAGGGACCATATCTACATAGACTAATGATCAATACAAAGCAATTCATATAATTGTACCGTTAAACTTGGCATATGTATGACATTGCCTTCCTTCAGCCCAATTTGAAGGTTTATCATTTAAAGGAAGTTACCTTTGCATTCCATTTTTACCTGTCGTGATGAAGTCACTAAAACGTCACCACCGGGTATAAATCGACCAATCAGCAGTATCGTGGCATTCGCACAGGTGATTCTAATCAGTACCCTGCAGTTATTGATCAGTTTAGCTTACTTCCTCATCGTCCATTTATTTATCTCGAGCTCTTAGTTTATAAATTGGCTCTCACAAGAAGATCAGAGTGGCTTGCTGCGGTATACAAGCGTACAAGTGTGTAGGTGAACAAAAAAACTTTTATTTTTGTGTGGAGGAAGAGGTGTTGCAGAGAGGTTGTTTGGACAGGTATCATGTTGGAACTGTGATGATGATGATGATGATGATGATGGAAAACGACACGTTCGATTACCTGGATGGCGAGGATGGCAGGGGATATTTTAACGAGGACCCGGTAGGTCTTATTATTCAACGGGATATTCGAGGGTGGTGTCACTTTTGTCGTTACATCTGTATGCCGAGTTAAACTAATGCATAACAAAGTCGAAGCATTGCTTTCAAAAATGTTTTGCAAATATATGCATTTTAAGAAAGCGTTTTTATTTTATTTTGTGCTCCACGTTGCGACGAGGGAAAAAAAGCCTTCTGTCAAAGGGCACATGAGGCGCCTGCGCACTGCGTCCTGGATGTGGGCTTTTTTGTCCAGCTGTAGCAGTCCGCATTTCCACACTGGAAACATGGGGAAGCGTGTGTCGTTATGACTCAAGATTTCTTGGCAGGCATTATACGCAGATGCTAAGTACTATTGGGACACACTGCCTCATCAATGACGGGTTGAGACGGATTCGGTAATTGCATTGAAATCGCGTTAGTTTATGTCTAATATTGCATTACCGTGTGTGTCAGGAGCTGGCAGCCATCAAGGCCCGGGTGCTGGAGCTGGAGATGGAAGAAGAGGCTGAGAGGATGAGAGAGGAGGAACACTGCGAGTCCGCAGAGATGCAGCTGCTCTCCGGCAGCCCCCAGCCCGGTAAGACTGCAGGGAAAGGGTGTCTGGTCGCCCACATCACCACTTGATAGTTGCGTGCGTTCATGAATGCGTCTTTTCAAAGGATCGTTAACTGTTCTATATGCATTGACAGTTTTAAGGAACCGTTTTAGCACGTTTCTGTCAGGTATGGTAAGCCAAGCTGCCTGGAGTCAGGTGAGGTTGCTCGAGCGTCCATCATTTGGCCAACACCTGTGTCGCATCGCTAGGGACCTAAAGCGGCTCCCACATGTTCCTAAAATTATTATATAGGTTGTTAATCTCTGCCCACTCACAACCAGCTTTGTGCACCATGGAAAGGGAAATACCCTCACTCTACCTCCCTCCCACGTGCCTTTGCATATTTTTCACCTCTGTTTTTTCTTCAATTTCATTCCATAAATCATATTTGTCTTTTTCTTCATCAAAAAAAAGTGTAATCAATTGATGGGAAGCCAGTGTACATTTGGCACCATTTTGTGTAGTCCAAAAGGCAGGATGTTCACCTGTGTCTATGTAAGGGTCAGAAAGGCAGGATGTTTATCTGTGTGTCTGTGTGGTTCCCCACGGTCAGGGCTCTTCTACAACATGACCCACGAGGAGAGGATCGACGCGGACAACCGGTCCGTCTACGTAGGAAATGTAAGAACTGCCTAAGACCTTGTATCTGCAGAACTGTAGTTCATGTTTATTTTTAACACGTTTCTGTGTCCTAGGTGGACTATGGCGCAACCGCAGACGAGCTGGAGATCCACTTCAATGGCTGTGGGCCCGTCAATAGGGTCACCATACTATGTGACCGCTTCTCTGGACACCCAAAGGGGTGGGTCTACCCTCTCCCATCCTAACATCTCCCCCTACCCTCAACAACCCTAATCACACCTCTCCAGGCCATGACCACCCATATCCATCTTACCCTAACCTCGTTGCTAATTTATCACTGCCTTTCACACCAGTTTGGTATTGCAAGTGGCACACATTAAACATTCAAATCAATGCTACAGCACAAGGTCGCACACAAGCTAAGTTCTTGTGTGCTCTTTTCCGCCATCACAGCTTCGCCTACATCGAGTTCTCGGACAGAGATTCGGTCCAGAGCGCTATCGGTCTGGACGAGACTCTGTTCCGGGGCAGGGTGCTCAAGGTGGGTCGCATTTACTTTGGATGATAATTTGATATTAAGTGCCTGTTTCAATGGTTTCCCCATTGTTCTTTCTAACTTTAAGAGGACAACATCTTGCCTTAAGTGCCATTCACATTTTGTACAGAGATAAGTAAATGGCTTATAAAATCCCTTGGGCATGCTTTAAAAAGCTGCCTCGTCTTTGTGCCCTTTTTCTATTTTATTTTTTTTACTGCAGCCTTAAAATGTTCTCGCATGTCTGCGGTAGAAGGTGCCTAGTTTGAACTTTAACATTTCAAGCTCATTCCTTAGCCTCTACCTTCGTGCTACATGAGGTGTTTGGTGATGTTTTTTGGTCTGGTGTGCAGGTGATGCCCAAACGGACCAACATGCCAGGCATAAGCACTACAGACCGCGGCGGGCCCCGCGGTGGTGGTCGCTCCCGAGGGCGTGGGCCCCGCCCCCCACGCTACCACAACGGCTTCCAGGGCCGCTTCCGCTACCAGTCGGCCCGGCCCCCCCACCCTGTGCCCCACCCTTACTACGGAGGGCCCCCCGCGGGGAAGCGGCAGTG
Source organism: Molva macrophthalma (assembly GCA_027123675.1). Taxonomy (NCBI): domain Eukaryota; kingdom Metazoa; phylum Chordata; class Actinopteri; order Gadiformes; family Lotidae; genus Molva; species Molva macrophthalma. Next base: position 14,470,498 of record JAOPJO010000034.1, on the reverse strand, counting down.
GGGACCCCCGGAGTACCGTGAACAAACCTCCAAACGCTACCCTTGCCTCCTCCTTATTACCCCACCGTCGGAGGAGGGTGGCCCGGGGCCCAGCGGCCACCACTACCCCCAGCAGCGCTAGCATTAGCGTTATTATTAGTGCTAGGGTTAGCATTAGCGCTACCATGGGGCCACTGTGGCGTGAAGCCACAGAAATGTGGAGGATTTAAAAACTTGAGTGACCTTTTTTTGTTTTTTTTTATGGACGGTCTTCATTCCAGTGGTGGCTGGGTTACAGGAGGTCTTGCATCATGGAGGATCGCACAGATAAAATGTGGGGGTTAATCAGTCATTGCCACCCCACCTACTGGACATGTGACCCCCCCCTCCCCAACAATGCGAACACATGTTGACCTTTTTTATGTCCTGTGCCGTAGGCCTGAGGACGGGAACCCTGGGGTCTTGGGGTCCGTCTGGTGGCTGGCCACAGGATGGTGAGCCAGACCATCTGTTCCATAGTGCTAACCTCCAGCTTTGTGTTTTACTCTTGGCGCTATGCATGATGCAAGCATCTAGCGAGTGCCTGGCTCTGCCATGTCAGTCAGGACGTCCTCTGCAGAGGTTTTGAGTTACAAGCATGTCGATGGCTGCAAGCGCATGTGACAATCAATCACGGCGTGCGCCATTTCGTGTCTTTTTACGTTTGCTGCGAATGTATTGTTGACCGTGTTGTAATTTATATTGTATATAATTTTCCCATGTCGTGTTTATAATTTACCAGATTACGTTGCGTAAGTGAAAATAATAAATAAAAAGAAGCGATTATCTTGACTCTTGTATAAGACTTTTGAAGGATTCACACATGCATTAGTATATAAATGCTTTATTTATTTAACAATACATTTTCACAAGGACATGTGACTCGTAATGTAGGGACATTATGTACAATAGATGTTGGATGGGCGGGGAGGCTTCAGCTGACTTGTACCATCATTCCAGATACCATGCTGTCAAACACCCTGGAGAAAAGATCAGATAAAGCAATTACCATCTTAAGCTGACACTAATGTACCCAACGGTCACTTGTGTATTGAATCCCTATTTGAAAACCTAAATTGAATTTATCTTCAGCATACAGCTTTTTTTTTTTTTTTTTTTCGATACAGATGTGCTGAGTCTGTAGAACTTACTTGGACTGGACGGGATCTCCAGGGTTGTAGAAAGGGTTGCACATCACATCTGTGAAGGAGTTGTGTAGTTTTCTGAACATCTGGAAATACAGAAATATCCACGACCGCTTACAATCAATATAGATTTGTACGATTTCTTAGTTTGTTACAGATGTGATCAGTGTTTCGTGTGCATATTTTGGATTAAAATGGGTATTGAGCATTTGGAGCATGATCAACATTCATATTTATTAGTCTTCATGTCTTTGTATAAAGCACAGCTTCTTCCATGGTTTCACTGCATGTTCAGTTTTTTTTGAGGGTAGGATGGGACAAAACATGCAATCAACAATTTATTGAAGTCCAATTTGTAGTTTTACTTTGACATACGTGTAGGGTACTGATTGAGAGATGGATGAATATCAACACAACTTACTTGATGTATGAAGGAGGTAGGTATTGGTAGCAACAAGTGTGTATTTCTAATGGAAGTGCACTCGACTGTTAAATAACCTAGATGGATACTATCCGCAAAGAGCATGGGAAAGTAAATAGGGTTAGGGTTAGGGTTAGTAAATACAGCTGAGACCACTTATGACTGCTGACCTGGAGAGAGCGAGATAACTTACACTTCGGATCTCATTGTCCCGTAATGATGTATTGGAGGAGTCGACAACGATGACAAACTTCACCTTCGAGTTGGTCACATAGCCATATCTGATCAGTGTTAAAACACAACGCTGAAGGTATGATGAACACGCAACTCACCCCCATAGTTAGGGGGGCAGGATGGTGTCGTGGCTAGAGTGTTTGGCGTCAAGCCGAAAGGTACTGGGTTTTTGATCCCCCTACAGGTAGAGATCCTTTAGCTTGAGACACAGCCCCTTAAAACCTTCTCCTTAATGACATGTAGGGATGTAACGGTTACCGGTGTAACGGTGTAACGGTAAACCGCGATACAAAAGTTGACAACAATTACCGTTTTCATTTAAAATAAAATTATCTCGGTGGATTACCGCGGTGTGGAAACCGTGTGTTTAATCCTTCCCAGCTTCATCTATCAGCCCTCTAAGAGGACTAAGTCTGAGGTATGGGCATATTTTGGGTATTATAAGAACTAGTGCATGTGCCCGTCGGGGGTGTGGCTGGTCGGAGCGTGTGCCCATTCGGAACGCGTGACGGTCGGAATGGGT
>JAOPJO010000034.1:14404157-14415963 GCA_027123675.1 Molva macrophthalma | reverse complement strand
TACATACATACATACATACATACATACATACATACATACATACATACATACATACATACATACATACATACGTACGTTATATCTATTTTTAGCAGTTCTATTCTTTTTAATGAATCTCTTTGATTCCAACACTGTCCTGTACTTTATGCTGCAACACCCACATTTCCTGTCTGGAATTAGTAATAGTAGTAAACTTATCTTAATCTCCTGGTTCTCCTCTCCAACCTAATCTATAGTAAAGAGGCAACTGGTTTATGCGTTTTACGGGAAAGCCAGAGTAAGAGTTGTGATCATAAAATGGTGTACAGATCCAGAGAGCTTACCCTTCATGTTGGGGTCTGGCTTTTTAGCGTTAGTCATGGGGGATCCACTATTGCTGCTGGGCTGCCCAGACCGAACTGCAGGCCTGGGGGACGCGGAGGACGTCCGCCCTGGAGACTCCTGCAGAATATACAGGTACAAATACACAGGGTCTGAGTGTACAGATACACAGGGTCTGAGGGATAAAGTAGACTAAAGCAGTGGTTCCCAACCTTTGACTTTAGGTGTACCACTAACTTGGCTGAGCAAAATAAATATTTATAATATATTTATCTTCAAATATCTATATCATTTTTTCTTTTGTCTATTTGAAAAATAAGAGTCTGACTAAAGGACATTTGTTGGCAGTTAAAAAACCCAACGCTCACAAAGGGATTTGCATTTCAATAAACCCTGGTGGGATGTGATGAAAGACTTACAGTGGCTCCTCGTGTTGGTGTGGATGGTTGTTTTGCTAGAAGAGACTTTACAAAAAAAACCATTCATATTAGCATTACGTATTCCTGCCTTGTGGAGAACATGAGAAGGATGGAAATAATGTTTTCATGTTGTTGTGGAGAGCAAGACGGATCATTAACCAAGAGATGAGCAGGGGAACACACCTGCTGCTTCATCAGGAACACCTGCTCGTCTTCAGCGTTTATCTCCTTGTCGTGGACCAGCTGGCAAGAGAAGGAGAGGCATCAACACAAGGGTATGAGGTTGCTACGGCAACAAGCAATCCCAAATCACCAAAACCCAAGGAAGTATTGTGTTTATAGAGTAGTTTCTACTTTACGTATTTGTTCTTATTCTCCTACCTTCCGAACCGGAGGCTTAATGATAAAGTCTTCGAAGGGATCCTCGGGTCGGACTGTCGTAAAGTTCTCGTGCAAAATCCCGATCTTCTTCTCGTTGTCCCACCCGGCGGGACTGAAAGAGGAGTCGTGTATGAGTTTCTAAAAAATTAAGGCTATTTAACGTTAAGTGCAGCTTTAAAATCTGCCGCCATCCGCTCCGTGGCTCGTCTGGTGTGCGACCCGCTGTACGTTAAAGCTCTGCCATAACCGAGTGAAAGCCACTGACTGTTTCAACACTTCTGATATTTTAGTTTTTCTTATTGTTGTTTAATGTTAATCCAATAATACTGAAAATGACAGTGAGAAAAAAAGGACATCAACAAATGTCCGTGTCCCAACAGCCCTGTGTTGAAATGACTAAAGGAGCCTGGCGCAGCGCCACTAGTACATTGTTTGGGGAGAACTATGATATATACATTTTTTTTATTTTTACTAGCACCGATGCAACCTGGGAAAGCTTGCATCCACATAATAAATTATCACAAATGCAACCATTTTGGTCACAGTCTTGAGCCTGAACTACATTGTGTATTGTAGACAATCAGGAGTTAGTCAGGGCTGACAATCTGGCAGTGGTATGAATGTAATATTTTCCAGGAGATGTATATGCATTCTATAATCATGTCGCAGACATTGGAGTGGTGAATAAAATGAAATGCAGGGCTTATTTAGAAAGAGAAAAAATACAACAGAAAACAGACTTGTAAAAACCTACACCTGGAATTTTCCAGGGGCTGATCTCACTCTATCTCATGCTACCATGAGGTCAGTTCATTATGGCACCCTTACCATCGACCTAACCAGACTCACATGAACACGGCGTCCTTCTCCACCACCAGGGCGGGGCTGGAGAACTGGAAGTCGTAGATCTTGTGGAGGATGTATTTATAGAGCAGGTCCAGGTTCTTCTCCTCTTTAACCGAGGTGTAGATGAGTCCAGCACCATCTGGGTGGGCAGGGTTATGGGTGGAACGCATTGAACACGGACAAAGGGTGAGGAGAGGAGTTATAATACCGTTTAATCCTTGCTAGCTAGGATAAATCTCAAATAATATTTTACATTTAAAGATCTGAGGCAATATTTCTGAGGATAACTGCCATGTTGATAATCTAGTATGTGCAGTCAAACTATACATCTCTACTGTCAATGTTTACATTCAAATGTTATTTATTCTACTCATTAATGTATATTGTTTTTCTGCATATTCTAATTGTTGTATATTTCTATTTCTTCGACCTATAAACTGTACTGTAACTCTGCTGCTGTGACGCTAGGGACTCAAATCTGGGATTAATAAATTTGATCTCATCTGCTATGACTAGGGAGTTTTGCCTGCTCATGTGTTTATTGCAAGTCGCAACTGCATGAAGAACTGCACTCTAAGACTAACGAGGAGAGGAGGAGCAAAGAGGAGGTGCGGGAGGAGATATTGAAGGATACAGTTTAAGCAGAACCTCCTGATGTGAGACTGGAGGAAGTCAAAGTGCTCCTCCCTGTAGTCCTGCTCCTTCTCCAGCACGCCCACAGCGTCACACTGCAGGGACACAGAGAGACATTCGTGAGGAGGAGACAGAGAGAGAGTGCGAGACAGAGCGAAAGAAAGAGGGAGAGCGATAGAGGTTGAAAAGAGGTGAGAGCAGGAGCGCAAGAGTGGGAGAAAGGGAGATGTGGGGAGAGCGTGAGCGAGAGACATTTTAAAATGGATTGATGATGCAGCAGTTGTGTTTGGTAGTTTGTATATGTGAGGGAGATTGCATCGTTATCGCCAGCAGTACAAAGACATGGGACAGTTAGAAAGACCCTCCCAAACAAGGGGGTGTCTACTTCCACCAGTCAGTCCAACCGCTGTCAGTACACATACAGAATTTCCAGAATCATCCGAGAGCCACACCACTGTCTCTTTTCTTCTTGTCATTATCTTTCTCATTCTCCCCCCGCTCTGTTGGTAAAAACCCACTGTTTTTCACCCCCTCTCCCTGTTTCTTCACCAATCCCGCATTGAACAGATTACACAAAAGAACAAAGAAGTCTTCTCCTGGTGACCACAAGATGGCGACGGTTAGCACCTCAAAGATTGAAAGGGCCATGCAACAAGCTGGTCACTTGGTACTACACTTTAAACTGTAGCCTGAAGGTGAAGGGAGGGACGTTTAATCTCCTCATCCCCAAAATCAGCAGAATTTTATCAATTTGATTTGAGATAACTGAAGTAGACATTTTCACATGTAGAGCTTGCTCAGAGATGCCTGTAGGTTGGACTGCAAAGGGGATCAAATTCGAACCCTTTCATCCTGGGAGTGGAACACCCTTACCACAACACTACTTTACCCTTAACATGAACATTCCTGAAAACACAACAGCACCTGGTTGTAAAACAGACCCTTAAAAGACCCTTTTTTGAACATGGTAATCTGTCACATATGATCGTCAACATAGTAATCTATGCCATTTCATCACCGTTACTGAAATAAATCCCAAATTTAGCGGAAAAAAGGGGTAAAATGGTATGTTTTTGCCATTCTCCCCAAAACACTATGTGGCCTTTCCACTCTGCTGCGAACGCAGATGGCGTTCTTTTAGTGACGTCTGAATGCCTTTTCCGAGGCACTCAGATGTCACGACCAAGGGGCAACGGCGGCGTGGTGTGTGTGGACGTGTGGAGCTCTGTCTTGGCAGTGGTGTATTTGATGTCCAAGTCCGAGAGAGGGTTAGGCCTCCCGGACACCTATAGTATAAAGCTACGGTGTTTGGCGCATTTCACATACAACATCGCTCATTATAACGCTCATACACAACGAGAGTACTAGAAAAGTATCACAAAGTTGGCGTGGGTCAACTATAAGGATAAGACAGCCCCCTCTTTCCTATAACTTTCAACCCAAACGTTTTTATTTAAATCTCATAGTTTTTCAAATTTCAGCTGAAACAGTGGGTTCACTGGCTCTTTCAAAAGGCAACAACACACTGAACATCCTAGCAAAAGCAAAACATAGAAATGAGAGCAAAGTGGCTTGACTCAGGCAGCACCACATACACAGACACTAAGACCAGCGGCGCTACAGGAGCAGGGTCCTGCCACTTCATGTAGCGGCCCGGAGTCCAGTGCGTTGCTATGGATTTAGCTTGACAACAGGACACATGTCAGGAGCCTGAAGGTCAACCGAACGAGGCAACAGCAGTAAGCTTTGACCTTCATTACCTATTGTATTAACCAGTATGCATTGAATGAACCTTTGACTCAACATAAACTAGAACAGCGGCAGGATAGTCTAGTGCAGTTGTTTTTAACCAGTGGTTAAAAAAGTTTTCTTTAACCCTGTTTTCAACTGGCCAGGTCCTGCATGCAGTATCATTGTGTATAAACGAGTTGCTGGCACTCAATCAATTGCTCAACCAATGCATGTGTATTTATACATTTTTTTACCATTTGCATATGAGGTGGTCCGCAAAAGGTCAAAGAATGGGAACCACCTGAACCCAGTCTACCTTTACGTGTCCTTGAGCAAGATGCCTAACCCACAATCCAATAGTTTAACATATGAACAATATATGTGGTTAGCCATGAAGAATACTTGTTTTCAAGGTCTATAAAGATCAACGACAACAGACTTTCAAAACTGAACAGGAAGACGATCCAGTACCTCCCAGCTAGCATGTGAAGCTCTGCTGATGACTCCATCGTGTTCTCTGGGGCCCCCAGTACAGAGCATAATACAGCATTTTACACTACAGAAGAGCAAGAAGGACATGGCTCTGAAAAACAGTGCATTAGAAACGACAACCTGCAATCTAGGATAACATGCTTTACCATGGGTACGATGCAGTATCACCAATACCAGTGTTTCAAAGTCATCCTTCATAATCAAAGATTCATTAAGATTACCCATGTAGGTACGATAAGATAAACCTTTATTAAACCCCGGAAGGTAATTCAGATGTCATAGCAGTAACAGCAAGGACAATGAAACACAGGGGAAGTACAGGTAAGAGTACAGAACAAAACCAAGTGAATAAAGGTGTTTTCATATCAGGTATGATTGATCATAATGTGCACGAGGGCCATTTCCCCCCTCCACATTCCCCCTCCACTCAGCATTCACATAAGTAAAGTCGTTCCGTACCCGAGTACACTTGCTACACTAGGGGTGAGACCAAATATTGATACGGGAAATTATTGTATTATATCGATACACTGTCACCAAATATCGATATTTTTATTAAATAATGCAGGCACTCTGAATGGATTCCCCAGCTAATTTGACTTAACAGAGTCACTACTTCATGACTCCACGTAGATGATCGTTGCGCAATGCTTGCTGAGTAGACATGAACAATACTCAAGACCTCCTTTTTAAATGGACTCGGCACGGTTTGCTGATCCACTGAATTGCTTAACGACACTTTTAAACGTAATTTCGAAGAAACATAACGTTTTAATTTCTGCACGTGGGAGCGAATAGTAGCGTGCCGAACCTATATGCAAACATGGAGGACAGTGACAAAGAATGCGTAGGTTCACAATTGGACCAAGCCAAAGCAAAAAGTTGGACACCAAAAGAAAAACGGTACTTTGCCAAGTTTGCTATAGACCGGTCCCTACATCGAATTACAGCATGACAACCATCTTCTACCACCTGGAGAAGAACCATGAAAGGCAGTACATAGAGAGCAAGAAAATGAAGCAAAAAAAAATGAGGCTAATAAAAGGAAAGGAGTGTGTCAAAAACAAACCTCAGACGCAAATTTTAAAAGGCTTTTGCGCAAGGCACCCATTATGAAAATAATTTAAGATGATGGAAGGAGTTAACGTCTGCTATCATTGTATATATATGCAATGATATGGCCCCAATGTTCACTTTTGAGAAAGGGTTCAGGGAACTGTTAAAAACTCTAGACCCTAAATATGTAATGCCAAGCCTCAAACACTTAAGTAATATTGAGTTGCCACGTCTATATGATTAATGACGGGCCAAAGTAGAGGATGAAATTTACTAAGTGTCGTACTATGCTACGAAAACCGATATTTGGATGAGGCAAGCCACTCGACCCTGTATGTGTTTAACAATCCATTTCATCAGAGACTGGACACTCGGCAGCCATTGTTCACAAATGAGTTAGTTCCTTGATGACCACACAGGAGAGCCAATTAATAAATGTCTAGGGGAAGTTTGATTCCTGGGGATTGGCAGAAGATCATCTGGTCTGTGTCTCAACTGACAACGCCACAAACAACATTAGCGCACAGACTTGAGCCCTGATATCAGGGCTCAGGGCTCAAGACTGCGACCAAAATTTGCGATCCATTTATTATGTGGATGCAAGGTTATTTTTTCCCAGGTTGCATCGGTCCCAGTAAAAATAAAGACATATCATAGTTATCACGAATCAATGTAATAGTGGCGCTGCGCCATGCTCCTTTAGACATTTCAACACAGGGCTGTTTTGACCACCTATGCAATGTATTTCTTGTGAGTGTCTTTCAAAATGAATGTACACAGATGGATGGTATACTGCAACAAAGCGGCCAAAAACAGGGTGCAATCAAATTTGTTAGATGCTACCAAATGAAAGTTACTTGCACCAGTGCCACAAGTAAAAACAATTGTCTTGAGCCCTGGATATAATAATGCGCATTCAGTGTAGACTTATAATAATGGATAGAGGGCAAGATATCTTGTCATTAAAAGATTGAAAATTGGCTGTGGCATTACCGTAATGATAAAATGGTAGGCTACCATACATGTTTATAATGTTTGTGACAATATTTAATATCTAAAAGTTTTGTACTATATACACAACTGTTAACGGGGTATATGGAGTAGTGTTTGATTTATGAACGATTCGTTCAAAACTAACAAATCTTTTGTGCTATCCGGTACGTACAAATCGTCTCTGCGAGTGGATCGTTCATTTTGTTCATTCGTTCTTGGATTTGCACATGCGCATTACTTCTATGATCCGGTACGTATGATCCGTATCTGCGAGTGGATCGTTAATTTCGTTATTGGTTTTGTGCATGCTCATCACTTTATAGGGACCCTTTTTCTATGTGGTGTTTAAATGTGTGTACTAAAGTAGATCCTCAGCTACATTGTTTCTTCATGTGCCAAAATAAACCTAATTATGGTGATTGAATATGAAAATGAGAATGTTAGCTATATCGTGTACTGTGTTACTGTATATCACCCAGTATATGCGCAAGTGCATTAGACTACCATATATGTCACGCATTATTTCTATGCACAAATGAACGATCCGACTCGAAAAGATTTGTTAATTTGAATGGACGGGATCCAAAGATCCAAACTTCGCATCACTAATATAGGGCACTACCAAATGAAATGCATAATACATTTGCCGTGCCCATCACTACATCACAACAATGCAGGTCTAAATCCATTAGGAAATACATACGTTCTTCAGCTAACCTTGGTTAAGCTGAGACACAAACTGGCCAAGGCTCAAGCAGAGCTGGGCTTGCCAATTCATCAATTGATCACAGTAACCCCTACCTGATTGGGGACTTGACAGCAAATAATCAAAAGGGTCATGGAGAAAGCTCTGACACAGGTCCTACGTGCAGTCAAGAAGACACGACATCTGGTCCTAACCTGACAGGACATGGATGCTCTGAAATCAGTGAACAAGGCATGGTTTATGGCTGATTTATAGATGCCTTGTCCCGAGAGGAATACAAAAGTGTCTCCTTTTTAAAGCCAGTGTTGCAACTTTTCATTGAGCAGGTTCTGAAGCGACAACAACTGCCATCAAAGAGGGAATTCTCCAATTCCTTAATGAGAAGTACGATGACACGGCCAGAGGAACTGCTGGACATGGCTCCCTCCCCGTCCCCCGCTTCAAACACAAGTATGTGAGCTGCTGCAAAATTGGAGGCTGGTGGCTGAACATGCAGAAGGGGCAGCGTCCATTCCACCCGCTGCTGAGCCAGAGTGCCTTGCTGGTAAGAAGGCAAAGACAAGTTTGGCCAGCTACTTTAAAAAAGGCAGCAGCACAAGCACCCCCCCCCCCGATTCTGAGACAAACCTCCCCCTGGAATGGGGGAGGCAGCATGAGGCAGACTACCCCATTGTAGCCAGGCTAGCAAAAAAGTACCTTTGCATCCCTGCCACCCATGTTGGTGTTTTTCCTACAACATCATAATTAATGTTGCTCCAGGAATATAGTTGCAACTGACCAATCAGGTTGTTGTGATGTCATAGCTTTGCGACCCGGGGAAAAACCTGGAACAATACTGAAGCGTGGCTCCTTGCTCGCACACGGAACAGGAGGTAAGCATTAAAAATACTTTCTTTAATAATATGACATTTCAAACCATTGAATGTTAGCGTTGTATCTAGAGCGCAAGTTATTATAGATGTTTGAAATGGCATATTATTAAAGAAAGTATTTTTAATGCTTACCTCCGTGCGAGGTAAGCATGAGCCACGCTTCAGCATGTTGAGGGTCTTTTCCCTGTAATTTGTACAGTAGAAATTAAAAGGAACAAACAATCAGTTGACAAAAACACGATGCAGCAGCAGTGGACTCCGCCGGCTCTGATTCAGACAGGGAAAGAATCACTCAATTTACATTTCTTTTCTCAGTGTTATCGGTAACCGCTGTGTTCTCAGAAGAAAATGTCCACACCATTGCAACATTACTATTGTTATTCCTCCCTTACACACTGATTTGCTAAACACAGATAAAACGCACACAGAAAGTATGATCGTAACGATAGATTGTGCCCCACAAAGCAACAAGAGGATTTAACGCTTACGTTAAATAAATATATTGTTGGACAACAGCAGCAGTCTACACCACCAAAAGCTTACCCTCCATCTTCCAATGGTGAAATGGTTACCCTCCACTCACCTTTGAGCAAACTATTAGCACGGGGATTCCCAGGTTGTGTGTGAGCGTGTTCTCTCCTAGTGGTAGCACAACGTCCTCTCCATCGCACCCTGGTGGGGCTCGTCTCTGTGGCGACACCTGGCTCACGTCCTCTGGCTCCGCGTAGTCCTGGAAGGCCTTCATCACTAGGGGGCACAACAATGATGTCATGAACAACTTGCCTTGCTGTTGATGCTTACTTATAAATATCTGAAGCTAGTTGATGATGCATTTTTTCTAAATAAAAAAAGGCCCCTAGTTGACCACTACATTGATTAGCTATTATGAGCCATTTCAAAATCTACCCCATAGTGACATCACAAGTGGGAGTCTCCACCCAGCTGTATGATGGATTGGTCGACCATTGGTTCTACCAACTAGTATCCTGTTTCCAACTTACCTGTCAATAAATTACAGTATGTTAGAGAACACAACTTTGACCCCATAAAGGGCAATAAAGTTGTAAACATTTTCCTCCTCCTGTCCCCGTTTTCATTAAAAAAAACTGATAAAAAACCGTTAATCAAAAAAAAAAAAGGAAGGATTTAGGTTCAAATCGAAACTGAGAGCTAGACATAGTCAACATTCATATTGTTGAGTGTGTGCAGATCCAGATGAGTGGACTGTGGTTAACAAAAAGGGCTGCATAGAAGTGGGCGGAGCTTAGAATCAGGAAGTGATGACTTCTTCCTCAGACGGCTAGGGAATTCAGAGTGGGCCTGAGGAACAGAGTGGATCTAGTACCAGGCGTTATGAGTCACCATCGGGACTGTAAGGGGGAATCTAGGGGACGCAGAGAGTAGGGAAGGGGTCAAGTGTCCACTGAGCAGGAATACCTCCAGCAGACAGGAACACACAAATGCAGACTTAACCAGGACAAGAACTTTAAAAACAACTTTTATGCATTCGTTTATATGAGATGCAATAAGTATGGATGAGGACTAGTTAGTTGATTTGTTATCGTTTGGTGGTATTCATAGAGCATAGTGTTCTTAAGGTTGGGCCACAGATTAAGTTAGGTCAAAGTATAGGTTTGAACAGATGTACTTCCCATGTGTACACACTTGTTTCACAAACAAATGCATTTTTCATACATTCTCCTGCACTGGCCCCAAGTTAGAGGCTAGCAGTTACATGGGTAAAATGCAATCACCAACAAGGATAGTTCATGTGAATAGTAGGAGGGACACAATGGACTGCACTCCACAGTCGCAACAGTCTGTACACTTAGCCAACGGGCTGTGTTCTCTTCCTGTGCCCGACAGCAGCTCCCATTCTCTCCATCTCCCTCCCTCCCTGACCGTTGGAAGAGGGAACTATGATGCAAGACGGCTGCAAGACCAGCTGGACAAGGGCCACACATATCTCTCACTCTCTCTCTCCCTCCCTCTCGTATAACAACACACACCCCTCTGCAAACTGGTGACATCATAAGTGACGAGCAGCAATATAGCGTCTGGTGCTACAGACCGCTGGCTGCCACATTTAAAACTTTCCATGTCCATGGCAGGGGAATGAGGAAGCTGGCTTAAGCAGATAGAGAAATTACAGCCTGAGCAGCCTTACAAGAGTCTAGTTGACCCCTTTGATTGGCTGGCCAAATGAGAAAATAAGCCTCCAAAAAACACGTCAGCAGACATCACTCTTCAGTGCTGAGAGAACAGTACACTGCTCCAAACAAATCTATTGAGAAATGTACATGTTTCATTTTCAATTAATTCAGTTAGTTTGAATTATTATAATAATAATAATAATAATAATAATAATAATACCACTTTTACTCGAGATCAACATAGTAATTCATAATGTAGTGGATGAACCCACAGACATGACAGTGAGATGGTCCAGTACATGGTAGTTGTTCTGTAGAAGAGATTCTAGAGCTGAATCAAGCCTAATTACTTCCATTGTTGAGGAAGAATCCACGTATAGTCTAAAACAATACAACTATTACTCTTTCCACAGATTTGGTCAATTTCCCCACAATAACAGATAACATTCATTATATTTAACTTGTATAAGTTCATGTTGAGACACACTGGCCAGGAGTACGAGTATAAAGCATCTTTATGTTGCACTAACAGAAGCAGATCTAGCCATAAACAACACAGATAAACATAGACGCCAGCTGCTTTAGAATGCCCCCAGACCAGAGAAAAAGAAGCAGGGACCTTTGAGAGCACAATAGAGCCCTTCTTCAGCTAGAGATGGAGGGCGAGTGATCAGCAGAACTCGCCTGTAGCTTACACACCCATCTGAGCATCATGGGCTCTGCAGCATGACCCAGAAACATCCAGGACTACGTGCACAACAGCTTCAAAGACAAAACCACCATCTATCCTGCCCGTGTTTCCCGGATCGATGAAGCGCTTCTCTTGGTAAATCAGCACACAGCTAGCGGCGGGCACAGTGTTTAGTATGGAACACGTCTTGACTGCGGCCGTGCGCCTGAGATGCATCAGGTTGCTATTGAGATGGGCCAACTTTTTTTTGTTCTATTAAGCTGGTGGAATAATTAGGGTTATATGATCTCATACAAACAATCCGTCAGCCTCCAATACTTCCTGTTTCAACAACAGCCAGAGATGTAGTATTATTATCTGAGACGTAGGGAATTCTTCACCGGAAGAACACAATCATGAAAGATCAATTGAATTGGGGGGGGGGGGGGGGGGAGGAAAAAAACAAAAAAAACAGAGCAAGAAAAAAAAAACAAACAACAAAGCCCACCAAACCTAAAGAAGAATTGTAAGAA
>JAOPJO010000034.1:14342406-14354766 GCA_027123675.1 Molva macrophthalma | reverse complement strand
ACACACACACACACACACACACACACACACACACACACACACACACACACACACACACACACACACACACACCTTCTTGTCCATGCTGTCCAGGTGGTAAGACTGGATGTGGTCGGTGAGCTCAGAGAAGGGCCGGTCCAACCGGAGATCTTCCAGGGTGTTGTCTGGGTGAGACTCTATGACTGGTGGAACAGAAAAACATGTTATTATTCATAATTAAATATAGGCGGTACGGGTTACTGAGTAGACTGAGAAAATAGAACATTATAACCTTGAGATCTATAAAGTAGAAACACTACCGATTCTAAAAGAAAAGACTTGAGGCTAATTCATACTTCCACGTGGCCCGCTTTGGTCCGCGTGACGTAAATGTCATCATCCGGTAATTTCCGCGAGGGCCGTGCTCAGATAACAAAATGGACGTTTTGACCACAGGATGTGCAAGGAGATCTGCCATTCCCAAATGTATACAGTACAGGAAGCTCCTAATGCGCTTGCTTCTCCTTCTGCTTTTTTTTATGGCAGTTGGCAAATGTTATGGTGCATTACCACCACAAACTGGAAAGGAGTGTGGAACAGCATGCGTTTCGCATGCGTGCGGAATGCGGAGAGGATGTCCGAGCCTTTATACCATCTTCTGAAAGAGCCATCTATTATTAGCCTTGGGAGACCATCCTGATCAAAAACAAAAAACTATGGGACCAATCAGCGCAGGGGGAGTTTCAGTTCATGACAAAGCAAAGACCGTGCAGTCTGCATAATTTCAAAATACAAACAACATTTTTTAATCCAAAATATACAGGATAACAATGTTAAAATATTTACAGATATCTACACGGATGGCTTTTCTAAGGAGGATAAGATGTTCGCTTTTCCTCAGACAGGATTTTGTAAGAGCGAAGAGAGCAAAGAAGTCACTTGGTTATTTAATATGACTATGATGTTTATTAAACAACATAAGGCCGTGCTCATATGTGGAAATGAATTGCTGCCCAGCAAGGGCCAGACTGATATTCATTGTGAAACGCAAACTTCAATATCTGGATGGTCTCACGAGGCTTATCTTTTAAATGCAATGATTCACTTCATGTCTATTCAATTCAACTCAAGTTAGCTCCAATTCTGGGGACTGGAACATAAGTGTTTTTAAACCTGATTACGGACTTCACAACGTAACTGAAACAAATTGATTTCATATGGAACTTATTGACATGCGAAGCACTCACTTGTATGTTCTCTCACCACGAGCCTCATGTAGCCCATGAGGCCATAGGTCCAACAAACCAGGAAGGGAACGCCAACGGTCCACAGAACTGAACCCAGCCTCAGGCGCGTGCTGACACCCAAGGAGGACACAACACAGGTTGGCTTAGTGGGCTTCGAGAGCAGGGTTATCCACATATTCAGCACTGACTGCAGCATTGGAACTAAAACCATAACAGTACAAACTAGTCAGAATCTAAACTAATCTACTGAAATCAGAAATGCAATACTTATACTTAATGCAGTCTGCTTCATGAGATATAGTGACTCTAAAATATACTATTGTCTAGCTTTTAATGAAGATAAAATTCAAAACGATTTGAAAAATTTGTAAAATTGTAGACCTAAATAGGTCTGAGATTTATTTAAAACCACTTTCTTACATTTTCATGCATCTGTTTCCACACAGACCGTTTTAACCCAATCAACATCTGCCTGCAGCATCAATGTTCCAGTGAATTTATGAGCGTTGCACCAAATACAGATTTATTTGCGCGTGGCTGTTCGTATATACAGGTCAGGACCTTTCAAACCTTTTAAACAATTTATAATGTAAGTATCATCAAATATCAATAGCATTAGTCAGCAATCTAAGGTGAATCAAGTAGGTTCAGACCCACAAGTTGGGATTGGGAAACCGTGCCGTGGTGTCAGTACCTTTCCGGAAGCTGAACCCCGATAACGATGGAAAACCTGTGGAAGAACTCGGGATCATTGTCCAGCAGCTGGTCTGCACTCTGGAGAAGATAGCACAACAGGTTATTCACAATCTGTTCTGTTCAATGTTCATAACATACCGTCTCTTTAAGATAAGATCATACTTTATTGATTCAAGCTGGGTAATTTAAGAAGACTGGCTTGTGTCTACTTGTCTTTAACTATGTACAATGTTGTGGTAATGTGCTAAGGTACAACAATATGTAGGTAACAATGTTTCATAATTCAAATTGTTGGTGCCCACTTTCAGTCTCCAAAACCAATGTTGTAATTCATTAAAATATTATTATTGGTCCAGAATTTATTATGGTGCCCACCAAAACAGTTAACCCATGGACCCCTAGTGGATTTTAAAATGTCTTTCAAAGAGTAAACATACTTCCTCAACAAAGTTTCCAGAGACATCACTGTTCAGCTCCTGGAGCAGCTCAGTAGCAGCCTGGGCCCGGTTCTGGAAAATAAATTCAATATGATAAATAAAATAAAATAAAACACTGAGGTCTCTTTACCACATATCTGTGTCACGATATTAATGGTGAAAGTCATTTCACCTTAACAAGAGAAGAGATTGGCCAAGAGCGTGTAGAGCTAATGTTTTGATGAAGGGAACTCATTGGTTATAACTGAAGGTGTGTTTAAAGGACAAACACTGGCAAAACAACAGTGGAGATGTGATGATCCTGCTACCTGCTTAAGCAACTGCCTGTTTTATCCTTTAAGGGAACGGGGAGGGTGGCAGCCTGTGATTGGCTAGTACAAGTGATGGGCAAATGTTTATCCATTTAAGGGCAAAAAGAGATCAGCGCATCTGATTGCACAATGGGTCATCTGTTTTCAATGCTAATTTTCATGCACCCAAAATGTGGTTTGGGGATGGACAACTGGTATTTGATTGTGGTTTGAGCCTGCATT
This sequence comes from Molva macrophthalma, assembly GCA_027123675.1. Classification (NCBI taxonomy): domain Eukaryota; kingdom Metazoa; phylum Chordata; class Actinopteri; order Gadiformes; family Lotidae; genus Molva; species Molva macrophthalma. Next base: position 14,351,874 of record JAOPJO010000034.1, on the reverse strand, counting down.
CGACATCCCTGGTGGGACTTGGCTCGTCGCTGGGAAAGAAGTATCACTGATAATCAGTGCTGTTATGTAATCGTTCAGAGTGTTATTTTCTACACAGAAGGACAAGGTGGCCAATGCTCATGCGCATGTACTGCAGGTCACTCACACGTTTAGGAGTTGTGGAAAAGAGAGGAAGACAATTATTGTGCAAATTTTCCTTATATTTAGACATCTGGACATACCCTTCCTATGCTGTTTTGGCTGAGGAAAAAGCTGTAAGACAAAGACAAAAGTCAGACACATTACGCACATCTCATTAAATTAGAATCAGTCCACAAATGAAATGAGATTCTCATTTAATTCCTCACTTGTTTCCCACATCTTCTCCTGAGACTGTGTGGCCGTCAATGATGGTATAAGCTCCTATGCCTTGAATACACAATTAAAAAGACTTAGATTAGTCAATGTCTGTATGATTTGGAGAAACTGTATTGTAATGCTTTGGTCACCTGGAAGTACAAGGTTTTTTAGGATCTCTGTCCCTGATGCAGTGGCGTTGATGAGACAGACGTGGGCGTTCTCCAGAACCTCCTGGCCATGGTCTCCCCACAGTCTGCAAGGCAGGGTTGGATCATGAATCAAGAAGGCATTTAACAACAAAACAAACCTGTACACCGCACACCCCTCTACGGGTAGTTTACTGACAGATGCCGAGTATTTATTTAGCCTTTGAACATACATGAACGTAATAGCAAGCAGGAAGCAGGAAAGCACTTTATTACAAAGGACGATACGACGATTAACATACGAAACGTATCGTCACCTTACAATCAAACATCACATTGGCTTACTTTGAATGGTAATGTTTACCAATAGCTAGTTGGCTAAACAGGTCTAACGCTATGCATGCCGTTTCTGCACCAGTTATATCTAAATAATAATGCTGATTTATGTTTGCCTCTTAGTATCATTTGCCGTTTTATTTACCTCAGCTGCCTGTCATATTTCTGCTCTTTGGATGCTTTAGTAGCTGCCATGCTAAAGCTTCCAGGCTAGTACACACAAAGCGCACGGAAGGAAACATCGCGAGACTTGGCGATGAGCTGTCTGTCGTCCTCTACTTTGTCCTCTAGGGGCGTCCTTTTGTTATCGGACAGAGATTAAAGCCTTTGTTGTTGGAAGACTAGTCTAACGCACTGGCGAGCAGTATAATCAGGAATTACATTATATTCCCTTTAAGGCTAAATCTGAACACACAAAAATACTAACAGATCTAAACAATGAAAAGAAAAAGAAAGAAACGGAACGAAAGTTAAAAAGAGAGAAAATAAGATAGAAAGAAAGAAAACGAAAGACGACTAGAATTTGAGACTGTATAATTCCAATTAAATATAATCAACAACATTTTATGTTTTCAATTGTTCTCTTATTTTTTCTAATGTTTTGCAATGTTTTTCATCCTTCACATCATTTATTTTAAACAATCTGTTAACATGAAACAATAACAACGCAGCAGGGTGACAGAATGCAATAAGTAAGACGGGGAGGGGGCGTGTCTTGAATGATAATTGTCCCTTCCCACCTTCATCTTGATCATTAAAACAAGAAGACGCACCGATGCTGCCACCTGAACTGTGTAGGACAGGGTGAGAAAGTCAGGCGCCGGAAAAAAGAAAAAGAAAAAGTAAAACGATCTCATTAAGAGGAGATGAAGGGGTCTACTTGGGGATACGGTGAAGAGAATGGTAAGAATGGATATCATCTACCATTGACTGTCATTCATTTTTCACAGTAGCCTATTAATTGCGCATGCATGCGTAAATGTAGACCTACTCAATGTTTTCCAATCAAGGAACGTTTACTTCTTCCTCTAATGCAGTAGGACTAGGCGTTGTTGGATTTGATAGACCGAGCAATTCTTAATGCCAGATTAGTCCGATTATCTGCTGCTTATAGTCGTGCTTAACCACTTGTCTCACACTTGTTTGGTCATCTCTGCCCTACAGCGCAACAAAAACGTTTTACTTCCTCTTACTAGCCCCTTTTTGTCACATAACTAAGTCCAATTATGAGTGTTTATCAAACCTTTTAAATCGCAGCGTTATAATTTATACGACTAGGCTTTTTCTTTAGATTTGTATAATTATTAGGCATTATAGGCATTGCCTATATTTCAGCGACGATTTGTTGTATATTGTTTATTGCATGAGAAAATAACACTTCAAATATGTTTTTAATTACGTCACCCATTGCAATTTAATCTCTAAAACCAACGCACCACCAAAGTGTTAGAACATTTAGTGTCTATAATGAGATCCCAGGTGCTCACTGCTTCGCCTCGATCAGCTGGACCAGCTGTTGCTTCCCAACAGATATGCCGACTGACTATCAATTATAAACACACCGCTATGAATAACATGCCACCATCCGTTTTTTAGGCCCATCCTTGTGGCATAAGGACTACCCCATCGCCCAAGGGAGCCGCCAGTCTCCCATCGACATAGTCCCCTCCGAAGCCTCGTTCGACCCCCGCCTGCCTCCCATCCAACTCTCCTACGACCAATGCACATCCATCAACATCTCCAATAACGGACACTCCGTCGTGGTCGAGTTTGACGACTCCGATGACAGATCCGGTGAGAGGCTCCCTGCTGAAATGTTTGGTCGTTTTTTTCGATTCATGTGATTTAAACATTATTTGATTTTAAAATGGTTCATCATGTTCGAATCGTTGCAAAGATAATTTTAGATGTATTTTGTTATGTTGTTGATTTAATTTCATGTATTTACCCTTAGAAAAAGGTTAACGTCCCTCCTGTGCTGAGTGTATGTGGCTTCGTCTTTACAAAGAACATAAACCTAAGCTAAGCACAGATGAGGCTTACAGAATAAGATCTAACTTCAACGTCTTTAAATGCATGCTCTAAAAAAGGCTTATCAAGCTACATTCTGATAAAGTGCAAACGGCCGTTCAGACAAGAGAACCAGATCAGAGGACTGACCGAACCCTCTGATTATCCTCTGATTATTAGGGGAAAGTAAAGGCGGTAATTAGACGTATGAGTGTTTGTCTACTGCAGTAGAAATGTAATGCTATAGGATGACCTCCATGGTTATTATGCAGCTATTTGCCCTTTTTCACTGGGTGGATATATGCCCAACAGCCCATAATTATGCCAGATGATAATCTCAGAAATGTCAGGTTGTTCGGCTGACGCATCCATCATCGTCATGACACCACCAGCAGCCAGCAGCTGCTGCTGCTGTTGTTGTTTTGTTTTCTTCAGAGGAATAAATAGTAAGAAAGTAAGTATTAGGCGGTTGAGCCATCACACAGTACTGAGTGAGACTTCAATAGGAGTAGTTGTCTACTCAAAGACATGAGTCAAATATATGCATCATTTCATAATTTCTCTCTGAGAGTAAAATCAATTAGGTTCGTTTTTTCAGGAGATGCCATCATGCACATAGACGATCTATTTACCGGAGTGAAGTGCAAAATGTTCTCGATCTCCACAAATGTTCCCTACTTGTGTCTTATGAACACTCTAATCTGGTTTTAAAGAGTAAGCAGACGCAATAAATAAATACAAAAAGGAACATATATTTTCTGTTTGACTTTCTGAAGTGAAAGAACCTTCTGAACCTTCAACCCTTCTCTCCAGTGATCAGTGGGGGCCCCTTGGCCAACCCTTACAGGCTGAGGCAGTTTCACTTCCACTGGGGGGAGAAGGGATGCCAGGGGTCCGAACACACCGTGGCGGGGAAGGCCTTTGCGTCAGAGGTCAGTTATCAGGTTCATCAGGTCATCAGCTTGTGTCTCAGATCACCACTGGAACATATGAGGAAAATGGATGTGCAGCCTTTTCGAGCTATGTTCAGGAAATGTGGAAAAAGAAAATACAACCTCTAAATGGAGGAAAGCATGTTCTATTGCAGCATTTGTTCAAATAGTTTGTTGAACGCACTGAACATGAAAGGATCACCCATTCCAGTGTGCCCCGAGTCTTCCATATGTGCTGCGGTCCCACAGACCCACTCAAATTGTCTTTTGGGGCCATTGGTTGGGTGTTTGCCTCCCAGCTGAAAGGTTCTGGGTTTGATCCCCAATGTCTGCAGTCGACCTTGAGCAAGATGCCATAACCCCAACCTGCTGCTCAATGATGAGTCTCAAAGAAATTAAATTCAAGACTCTTTGGATAAAACTCCTAAATGAGTAAACAAAACAAGCACATTGGGAGGGAGGAACCCTGATGACCGGGGTAATCAAATGAAGATGCACATTAGTGATTTCTCACAGAAACACTCGACTCTCTGTTCATACCATCATTCCCGTAGGAAATGCTCATAAATATATATATAAGCCAATAGCTCCTCATGAGAGTGGAGCAAAGCCTGCACAAGGCAAACAGCACACAACAAGTGCAGCATGAGAACAAGACAGGTTGCCCAGAGTGTAGTGTGTATTCATCCCATCTCAATCTCCACAGCTTCATCTAGTCCACTGGAACACTGAGAAATACAAGACGTTTGGACAGGCCGCCACAGAGCCTGATGGCCTGGCTGTCCTAGGCATCTTCCTGGAGGTAGGCTGCAAACGCTTGGTTCTCCTCTGCAGTGGCCATCTTGGATCTATTGGGGTCATCTTGTTGGTACTCATTTCAGTGGCAGCTTGAAGAAATGCCTAAATTAAGGCATTATATAAGCATTAATTAAGGCAGAAAGCCTAAAATAAACATTTTATTTGTTTATTTTAATGTTTATTTATCGTTATGACTAGAGTAGAGGCCCTTTTGAATCCTTAATAAGTGAACAGTGGGCAGTGTTAATAAACTCTCCCTCCTATATTTAACTCTTTGTTTTCACCACCTGGCGACTGCTAGAGCTGCAGAACGGGATTAAACTGCTATGATGACATTGCCTAGTTCTGCATCATCAGTCTCACTGAATATCCTATGGAGATTTCTAGTCGTACATCAAAGGATCAAATGAAGGTGATTTGAATCAGTAAGGTTTAGAAGCTACTGATAAGACATTGATGTGGCTTCATTAATCATTACAGCCCATAGATGCTGATGTTCTTCCACTTGTATGCCCTATCAATAAAGTTTGCCCTTAATAATGCTGTTTAAGCCTGCACAGTAATCTACTGATAGGAGGGGTCACTTAATCAAGTTAACTTAATTCTACAGTTCTGTGTTTAGCTCTTTATGTGTTTAGCTCTACATTCCCTAACCCTTAAAGACTTAAAACCGGCAAGGAAAGTATTCCAAAAACCTCCTGGAAACATTGAGCAGTTCTATGGATGAGGTGGACTGATGACTTATACATGGCAAAAATGCAATAAACGACAGGACTCAATGTCCTTGATATAAAGCCAACCAATAGCTAACCACAGCGGGAATATCACCAATAGTTTTGCATTGTGGTCGACGGTCACAGGGACATGAATCCTGTTCACCAGAAGGGCATCCGAAGAGCTACTTGAAACTCAATAGATATGTGTCTGCATCGGTTGGGTACCAATATCAACATAATAATTACCCAAACATGCATGATGTAGAATGTTCTGCCACTGTTCATGTTTGTTACCAGTTTAAGACTTAAAAACATTCTGCATTTGGAGACAAAGAATGTAAAACAATTTTATAAATCTTATTTTTATCAATAACATGGGTTAAAAAACAACACATTTTGTTTTTCTGCTAGACAGGTGATGATCACAGATGGCTCCACAAGATAACAGACGCCTTGTACATGGTGAAGTTTAAGGTAATGGTAGACCCTTAAGTATAATGTATGATGAATATTTTATGTTAAAGATGAGAGTGAACCCCTTTAATATATGGTAAGAATACCTTATGATTTAGGTTACGATTATGAGTTATCCTGTATGTTTAAGGTATATAAGAATAATCCAATACATTAATGGTAAGAGGTATCACTTGGGGTCAAGGCAAAAATAGCCCCTTTTGTTTGGATGAAATTGAATCCCTTAGGTTTGAGATAAGTGTAATCACTTATGTTTGGGATATGATTATATTGTCATTGCCTGATTGTCTGATCTGTTCTGATTTTGGGGTGACTGTGTTTTCTGTCCACAGGGAAGCGTTTCAGATTTCAAAGGTTTCAACCCCAAGTGCCTTCTACCCAGCAGTCTTCACTTCTGGACCTACCCCGGCTCTCTGACCACACCCCCTTTGCATGAGAGTGTCATCTGGATCGTGCTGAAGGAGCCAATTGCAGTTTCCGAAAAACAGGTGAGGGCGGGAGATATGAATACCATCACCGCTAAAGGTCAAAACACACACTAGACCCCAGACTGCTGAAGGTTTTTTGGAAGTTTAGTCAGGTCCTGAATGATTACGTTTTAAAAACTCATTCACCACACTGTAAATGCAGAGAAACAAAGTGACTCCGTTTGTTGTGATGAGGCCAGATTTGATCCGACGGAGTTTCCGTCGGATTGGTAACACTTTCCAATAATGGTACATTAATGAACCATAATTACAATAAGTTAATGCATTAGCATTAACTAATATAGCATAGGGGTTAGTGTAAGGGGTAGGGATATTGGGTTAAACCCTAACCCACTACCCCTAACCCTAAGCCTATAAGTTAATACCTTACTTAACATGAACACCATTACCTTACATAAAATGAACAATATTAGTAAACATGAACACCATTAGTTAATGATTATTAGACTATTAGGTAACTGTTCATTAACTGTTCATTAATGCTTATGTCAGTATTATCTAATGTAAATAAATGGTTAATTAATGTACCCTTATTGTAATGTGCTACTGTCAGATCTTAGTAGAACTACAGTTTCTCAACCTGATCTTTATCCGATTGATGACTTTGATCAGTTTAACACAATGATACTGTACTGGACCAAAGTCATTTTACAGATTACAGATTGTAATGCGTTTGCTGGAAAATCACCAGGACATTGGTCCAACCTCCTTATCTTATTTATGTTGTTAACGTCCATTGTCCTGACCAAATTGAGGTCTTGTGGGAGGTTTGGGAGTCCACAGAGACCGCATATAAGCGGCGTCGACCTCTGGGTGTGTTTTTACAGGTCAAAGGTCGCAGCACAAGAGAATAAACATTTTAAATGTCAAAATCTAAATTCGTCTCATCTTAAATCAAACTTAATTTATAGAGTGCTTTTTGTGCAAAACGGCAATTAAAAGTGGATGAGTAAAACAACAAGAACAACGCCTTTAAAATATGGTAAACAAATTATAATTAATTGACCAGAATAATTCAGATTAGTCTTTTCCCCCGCTGGTGGCTGGTCGCGTGTGGTTTCTGACTCTGTAGGCCTAGAGTCAGAAATCCTGCGCTTGTTTTCCTGGGAAGCCAACTGCCAGGTCCCCTGTGTGCCCTCCTCACATGCCGACTTCCTCTGTTCCATCCGCCATTCCTCAAGGGCTGGCGGCTTTTCTCTGTCAGAGGGGGCTCGTGTGCAGTCATGAGCTTGGTATCTGCATACCCATGTCCCTAGCATGTGTGTTTGGGGTGGGGGGGCCAGGGGAGTGGGGTTTAAACTAGGCGACTGGCCCCCTGACCCGAGTCTCCAAACCCTCAAGCGTTTGATCCCCCCCCATGTTGATAATCCAGATGGATGGACGAGCGGCTGTGTGCAGGGGGAGAGAGGGGGGGCTCTGGGGTTTTTAATTGAGAAAGGCTTGCATGGATACCCAGCAGGGAAAAGCCCTTACACAACAGGGTCTTATGTTGTTTTTCACCTCCCCACATAGCTGTGGAGCAAGCGTACCGTCGCGTGGAATAACAGAAGGCAACCAGGCCACTATTGTTCTGGAGCAACTGTGACTGAATGTGTTTAGTATGGACTTTTTGTCAGGTACTATGTCTTCACATGCTAGGCTGGTGGAGCGCGGCTTTGGATGGGCATAGTTTGCTTTCTCCATGCTTCAATATTGAAACCTTTCTGATGTTGACCTATGTCCCCTGCAGCTTGAGAATTGTTTCTAGTTAGTATTCTTTCTTTTACAGAGGATGTTTGCACAAGTATCCATTACAATATTCAGCACTCAAAGACACACTGCTTGTCAAAAAGTGTTTGATTTAAAGGCTGAGGGAGGGGACACTCTCTAGTAAAAGAGGATAATTCTACAGGACTATACATAGGAGGGATCAGCTGGGGATGTCTCGTGATCCATCAGGACTTCCTTCATGGTGCAACAGGGCTCAGACTAGGATCCCCCCCCAACAGAGTTGATGTTATTTTTGGTTTGATTGTTATTCTTACCTGCATAGACTTAGTGATGTCATCACTGAAAGAGTGGCTGTTTTTAGAGGAAAAAGGTGACTCAGTGGTAAACCAAGAAAACAACTGTCAACTATTGACTCTCTCCACTCCTCTGGATCTCTCTCTCAGATGGGAAAGTTCCGGATGCTGGTGTTCAACGGAGAAGAGGAGGACTTGAGGAGTCGCATGGAGAACAACTTCCGGAGCCCCCAGCCCCTGAAAGGCCGAAAGGTTTTTGCCTCTTTTAAGTGTGACCCCCCCCCCCCCCCCCCGAAGAAGAACCTGGAGCCCCGCACCATGTCTGTCCTACCAACCCAGAGCCATCTATTGATTTATCTACATATCATGCTGCCATACGGAATCCACCTGTCCAGGCTCACCTTGACCTCTGACAGGTGAAGATGGCTTTTTACCTGTCAATTCAATCTCGGGCCGAAAAATGAAACGCAATATGTACTGTATGCAATAAATTATGAATTCCTGATTATATAAAAACAAAAAAAGAATAATATATGTAAAGTAATGCACGAGAGAATGTGTTTAGACAAGATCCACTTGAATTATGTTTGTAGTTGGTTTTAAAGAGTGTTGCCATCCTATACATTAGATGAAATTTTGGGTATCCATGTCCTCAGACCCAGTGCCATTGTCTTTTCCTCTCCCTCATGGCCAGAACTGCAAACTTTAAACAGCGAACTCCTGTTTACAGTTCCCTGGGTTAATAGTGCTTCTACCAGTAAACTGTCTTATGTCTACCAGTACTTCCTTAGTGCATTTCCTGGTGGTACTGAGACGGTGATAGCAGTATATTGTCCAGCATCCACAACTAATTTATTGTGTCTACAAGTACACAAACCTGTGTCTGCTACTAAACTTCATGGTTCCACCTGTAGAATTGCTAGTTCTATCAGTATAGTTACTGGTTCTACCAGTTAAGTTACTAGTCCCTCCACAACCCTGTGTAAGTCTATTTGGGCTCAAGGCCGGCACCCCGACCCTACTGCTCTGTACCACGTGACGTGGGGGTCTGTGGATCAGAAGGCATCTGCCTTCTAGCTGATCCAGTTTGATCCCCTGGTTAACTCGTCTATTGGATGTGAAATAGTGATCTGCTCCCACCCAGCGGGGGGGGGGGGGGGCGGGGGGGGGGGGCGGGGGCCGGGCGGCGGGGGGGGGGGGGCGCCGGGGGGCGGCGGGGGGCCGGG
>JAOPJO010000034.1:14312522-14327284 GCA_027123675.1 Molva macrophthalma | reverse complement strand
ACACACACACACACACACACACACACACACACACACCCACACACACACACACACACACACACACACACACACACACTGTTCCTCATTACGTCCTAATGACGTGTTCTTTTTAGATAGTAATGTCTGAGAGCCGAGCAACGTGTTCACATGTCGCTCCTAATGAGAGCTATGATGTCAGCAGAGGAGAGTTGTACTCACTCACTCTTTTAAAGGTAAAATACCGTCACAATTCTCTCTACTGTCACAATGCTCTCTCACAGTACTCACTCAAATTACTGTACCAGTCCTCTCTTAAAGTACTGTCACAATAATGTCTGAAAATACTGTCAAAATACTGTCAAAGTACACTATGAAAGTAATGTACCTCTAAAAGCGGACTATGAGTGAAAATTGTGACAGTACTCTCTCACAGTACTCTCTTAAATTACTGTCACAATACTCTCTCACAGTACTCTCACTGTCACAATACTCCCTCACAGTACTCTCTTAAAGTGCTGCCACAATATTCTCTCACAGTACTCTCAGTGTCACAATACTCTCTCACAGTACTCTCTTAGTACTCTTCTAGTATTCTATGAAAATACTCTCTGAAAGGCCACAATGAAGGGCTGACTTTTCCATCGCCAATCTTTTAAACTAATGACTGTTCATTCTATTGGCCATCCATGAAACATTAGAGATGATGTTGCTAAAATAGACTAACCAGCGAGTGACGCACAAGCTCTGTATTTCATTCACCTTGCTGTTAAAAGAGAACACAAGTCGTGGTGGAAAGTGTTTCTTTTTCTACCGTTTTCTCAAACAATATTTAGGCTACCACAAAGATAGCCACTTGGATTCAAAACAGTGAGTAACTACTAAATACTTAAGTGTTGTTATTTTTAACAGACTGCAAACCACTTGTTTAAATATAGACTCCATTTATATATTTGCCCTTTTGCGTCTTTCATCTCAAGCGTATCATACAATAGCATGAGCCAGTAAACAGGTTGTCACCCTGCTGATGGAAGAGGCAGAGGCTCTGGAAGGAACTTGCTCATATCTGTCCTTAGTCCCCTGGATGCTGACCAAACCTACTGTCCTCACTCAGCCTCACACTGTCCTATGGTTTTAAGTACACTTCAATGCACTTTTTGATCTGTTGAACTACTTGTATTACTGCAACACAACAACTGTTTGTCATTCTGCTACTGCTATTTTGTGACTAAGGATACAAATAATAATGCCTGCTTAATATTTAGTTTCTAACCGTATTCATTATTTTGAACATGTTTTATGTTTGTATATTGCTGGATGGGTTGGAGGGACGGGTGGTGGTTATAATGTCTACCATTGCTGACAACTGTCGGCTTTCTTACGTGATTCACAAACAGATAATACTTTTATCACATTAAATATTATCAGTTTACAGTGAGAATAGTGTTCATAGAGTTCATAACTTTCTTTTTAACTTTCATTGACCTTGCTTAATCCATCCAGTTCGCTCCAAGTACAACAACGGGACATTTCTGATCGATGGGAGTCAGGAAATGTTGTCATCTTTGTGCAGAAAGCCCCAGTGATTCTGGAGGGAGTCCCACTGGGTTGAATGATTCCGCTGCAGTCCTGAATTTACTAGAACTGTTTTCCCACTCTACAGTTCCTGTCAAGGAATCAATTTACAGCGTGCATATAAAAAGTCTGAGCTACACTGACCTTTCCCAAACGCATCTAATTGGAGCCATTTTATATTAGTCAAACCTAATTACGGTTAGGCAGCCAGATACTTGCTCGCACCTCACTCTGAAAGCTATCGATGACATTCCAGAGAGGGGGAAACCCTCCTGACATCTCTGAATGATTGCTTATTCTACAGAACACCATATTTACATAAGGATTAAATATGGGCTTGTTTAACCTGGACTCTCTCTCTCTCATTTTACTGAAGGCCTTTATGGTGGGAAAAAACACAACAATCAAGAATTGAGAGTCATGGTAGCACTGTAGCAAACACACATGAGATTGTGTCAGACGTACAGCAGATTAACACACTTGATATGAATAACTGGATTACTCCACAGCGCACACAACCACTACTGCATTTAACCTTTAGTTGACTTTTCTAATCTAGTCTACGCTCGATCTGTGTGTGTGTGTGTGTGTGTGTGTGTGTGTGTGTGTGTGCGTGTGCGTATGCGTGTGTGTGCGTGTTTGCAGGCACACAAGTGTAAAGGTCACTGTGTGTGTGCGTGTGGGGGGTCGGCGTGGTAAAGGTGGATATGTGTGTGATGGTTGTGTAAAGCTCATTTGTGTTGTGTGTGCGTGTGTGTGAGGGTGGTTGTGTGTGTATATGGGAAGGCCTCGGAAGGACCAAAGGAAAATTCTGTCAAATGTATTGTGTGCTCTAATGTTAAATGACGTTAGGTTATACATTTGTTTGAATTATTGGATGCTCGATTTCTGTTATACTTGCACTGCAAAATGAGAATACAATTGAATTAAATCGAATCTAACCTAATCTGAACTAAACTATGCTTTATGAGTTCATTAAGCCTGTTTTACAGATACATTAATTTCTGTGTCAGTGGAGAGTAGCACCACATCCAGATAAACTTAAATTGACATTCAATCATTTAGCAGACGCTTTTATCCAGAGTGACTTACAAGTGAGGCTGAGAACAATCAACACATGCAATCAAGCATTGGAGCAGAATGACCAAGTTTCTAAAACAACTGAAGGATAGTAGAATTAGCTTCTCTGTTCTTAATGGTAGTGCATAATAGTAGATCAGTAATATATAATCAGTAAAAAGTAAACAAAAAGTATGTCCTAAATTCAGCAGACAGTAGATCTCTCTTGTGTATTCAAAATGATACACTAGAGCCAAAATAAGCCATTCTTCACAAACCAGTTTGTGAACGTTTTATTCTCTGTGGCTGGGTTGAGCCCCGTCTGGCCAGTGGCTGATGATGGTCGAGTGCGAGAGAAGGTTAAGCTTTTCGGACACTACATTTTCTAAAGTACACAACATTTGGACTGTGGACCATTTGCAATTGCGCCACCCATGGGAGAAGGTCTTACCAGACCAGGTTTCTGGCAATATAAGAGGAAATATCACACCAAGATTCTTCTGTAGCAAATTAATATTTGTTAATACATCATTGACAATATGAAAAATGTATCCTGGATATAGTCAGCTTTTAAAATAAATAGTTAGTGACAATTGCAGCAGACAAAATCCTTTTTTAAAGACTTAAAAGACACGTTTTGCTGTTGAGGCTTTGAGGGGGTCTCAATCAAGTATCCTGTATTGCGCACCCTGCCTGGGACATCAGCCTGCTCGGTTCCTCGGGTGGCCTGAAGCAGATACTAGTAAGCGGAGCGTCCTGGGCTATGGTTTCATGTCTGTTGTATTATGTTGGCCCACTCCACACCATATAGAAGGGGATCCACGTCATGTTCTTCATCAAGGTCTTCCTCAAGGGTTTTAAGGGTAGGGATGTTTTCTCCCCTTGTCTGTTTAAGCGTGACACAATTTGTTTCCGAAAGGCCATAGTTAATCGATGTGCCTTCGAGATGTTAACATAGTTCTATTCTTATTTTCCATCTCCAGAAGAGCAATTGCGACAAACAACTTCCTTTGGGATTAATTAAGTTCTCTGACTCAGAATCTTACACGAAGAATAACTGTTATAAATAAATGTTATGATTTATGAAAAGGCTGGCTATAAATAGCCTTGATATGACAACGCACCTCATCTGTGGATGGCTAAAATTACAGACTTTTTTGCTCCAAACACAACTAACCCTTGTGATGTCACAACAACTTGCAGGGTAGCGTTGTCTTCTTCAGTGAGAGACTGAGGCTATCTGGGGCTTCAAATATCCTCTACTAGTTCGAATTGGGTCATGGCTGGTTTGTCTGATTAGTTATTACTGACAGTTCACCCTTATTGGTTATGTTTGGCTTAATGTACAATGTTGTTTATTTTTATTTGGAATGGTGGAAATTCTGTGGTAGTTATTTTTAGAAAAAAGCCCCAGTTCTGTTCCCTGCCGTTGAGATGTGTTGCTGCTAAACCAAAGGACCATGACATTATGGCCTCAGGGGGACATGCTCCGAAGGGCTTTCCAGTTTATCAAGAGCTCTTATTTTGAAGAGTCGTAGGTGGGCGAGACATGGCCGTACAGAAAGCTCTTTCTCCCCTTCCTTAGCCTAACAAGGTTATTTTTTGCCTTCGCGAGGAAGCATGTAGAGTGGAGTAGGTTACATCCAGAAAGATCTCTACTCAAGTATGAAAGACAGTTTGCTCTTTGTCTATGGTATGGCCTGCCGGGGCGAGTGGCAGTTGGTCATTGGGTTTGAGATCTATTAATAGCATTGCCGGTGTGTATGAAGCTTTCAGGCCAACATTACAGTGCATCGAGGCCGCGGCTCTTGGCCCTAACATGATTACAAGGCGAGGGCAGTTCTGCTCCATCTTATTAGGTTTTGAATTTTATTTATTGATATGCTATTATATTATTATCTGTAGGGCGGAGAGAACATTATGGTTTTGTGGAATCTTGTTGTTTATTTTGTAATTACTTTATGTTACTATGAATAGTAGCCTACTCAGTATTGAGAGCAATCAAACAGTGGTATTCAAGGGCACAAAAGGTGGGACTTACTGTTGTGTAAATGTTAATAGCATATGTCCAGTTATTGTATTATCATGTTGTATGTGCCAAAGACATATTTAATAAATGTTGAAATCAACATATATGGTTATACATGTTCTTTGTTGATTATGAACACAATCTGTTCTTCTTTGATTATAGCAGATAATAAATAAAACATCCCCCCAATTCACAAGCTGCTTTTGTTCTCAAGAAATGAAAAATCAATCAATCAATTAATTCTCATCATTGATAACAACAAACAAGTGAGAACATTATAATCATATGCATTACTTTTCATGATAACAAGTGACATCATATGTGATCTGCAGAGAACAAACGATTAAAGCATCAGAACTCTTAATAATAAACTTTAATGAACTTTTAAAGCAAGACAGCTGATAATTTCAATGTGATCTCCAACCTAAACGACAGAATATGTTGATTGTCAATATGTCCCAAAATGAGCCATATGAGTGTTTGCTGGTACAGCGCCCCCTATTTAAAGATTTCCACAGAGCGATCCGAATGCACCCCTGGTTGATTGGTCTGATGGCCAAATTCCAATCTATTTCAAAATTGATTTAGATGAATTTAGTGCGAAGCCTTTTATTTCCATCTCTAGCTCACTAAACTATTCTCTTGCTCAAGTCTTTTGAAAATCTTTTTCTTCTGCCTTTTAATGTATTGATTGCATTCATGCTTCAAAAACCTATAAAGCACAATTCATGATAATCTAAAAAATATATATATTTATAAAATGAAGCTTAAAATAAAAAAGTTGTCTGAGTCCGTCCCAAAGAAGAAGAAATGTCATCCCTCGGTCACTCGAAAATCGATGTTTTTATTGAAAGAAAATCATCAGTTACATAAAATAACACTTATAACACAACAGCTCAGAAGACTACACAATGCAAAGATAATGATTAAAAGATTATGGACATTCACTGAACAAAGATAATGAAGTTAAAAACATTTCTTGCTAGAAATGTTATCAAAATGCATTTGAATGTCCTAACTATCTTAAAATGTTGCATTTTCCACTCATAGTAAAACATATGTCATCCATTTTGTTTTGGCAGAGAGAAATTTGACATAGTGATTTTCTTCGACAGTTCGCTGTACCAGTGAACACTCATATGGGTCGTTTTGGGTGATATTGACAAACAACCTATTCTGTCGTTTCGGTTGGAGAAATGTCTGCATCATTTTGATTTTAAAAAAATCGAAAATAATATTCATCCTTTAAATTTAGAAGCACTATTTACTATGTATTACTATTACTATAACTGTTTTCTCAACTTCCCTGACATGAAAGGACTAAATGAATATGTGAGATTGTGTCCTTGATATGGACGTCCTTTTGTTTGCTTCTTTAACCTCTGATCTCTGGTTTCACTTCCTGTTTACAGTGAGATGTTGAGGGGAACTCTCTCTTGGCTGGTCTTGCTGGGCCGTTTGGGGTTCTGATAGGACAGTCGCACAAAAATCACAACCAGGATAATACCTGACAGAGAGAGAAAGAGAATGGGCTGCAGTAATCTACAAATACATTCCAGTTTAGTAGCCAATCAGCGCAGTGCTTCATTCATATCATAAAAGTATGATGTATTCAATAAAACATGTACCTATCCTCTGTGGCTCCTCAAAGCACTCCAGACAATTCATTCAGTCATTCCCCTTGTCATTCACACATAAATTCATACAGCAACCACAGTGATGGTCAAGCTGTGTGTGTGTGTGTGTTACCTATAAAAGCAAAGGTTCCCAGCAGGATCCCTACAGCAGACTGGATGGTGGGCATCCCCTGCAGCTGCTTGGCAGCCATCTTGCAGTTCCCTCGGATGTTACACGGACACACGGTAACTAGCAGAGGAGCACCAACAAGTTGTAGTATTGTTAAATTAGTAATGTTTAGAAACAATGATGCATTTTAAAAAGGGCTGACGTCGCTTTGGTCTGCAACAGTTTTGATACAAACAGCTTTGCTGCAAGGATAACGCCATACACCACCTTCATCACCACCTCCACCATCACCCAGACCACCACCACTAGAACCACAACTGCAATAACAGCAACAAACCACACTTGTTCTCTTACTGTGTTTGGATCTAATCATGATTAATGTATAATGTATAAGTAATATTGGATTGTTTCACCTGAAATTGGCTTAACTCTGTTCCAGACAAGCAGATTGTTTTTCCTTCGATTGAACAAGCAAGATGCATTTCATTCTCACAGTCAGTGGTTTCCTGTTTACCACTGCTTTTATAAAGGAGTTCTCCAACAGCTCCCAGTGAACAACAGGGTCAGGGTGTACAGTAGATCCATTAAGCACGTCACAGAGTTTCCACTGTTTGTTTATAATGGATGGAGGAACAGTGCTGTGTCCGAATGCTGTGCAGTCCCTCAGTGGTTTCACGCTGGTTCAACCTTAATTGAACTTTCCCCTCAAATACGATGACCTTTATATCAACGCACATCCAATGATAATCAAGACTTCATGAGGGGCAGAGGCTAATGGCCTGTTTTTTTTCTGAATGAAAACTTCCAGTAACTGAGGTATTTTTAACTATAGGAATGTTGTTTTTCTCAAATAGGAAGGTTTGGTATTGAGAGAAGCAGTGAGAGAAAGTGAGAGAAACAGTGAAAAAGCAGAGTGAGAGGGTAAGGGGAGGGTGAGGGGTGAGACAGCAGATTGACAGTGTGAGAGGGTGAAGGAGTGGAGTGATAGTGCGAGATTGTGAAAGTATGAGAGAGCAAAGTGAGAGTGTGAGAAAGACCAAGGCGAGAGGGTGAGATAGCAAGATGTTGCGGTGAGGGGGATGAACGGGTGAAGGGATGAGCGGGTGAGGGAAGCAGTGTGAGTTGGTAAGAGGCAGTTTGATGGGGTGAGAGAGCAGAGTGAGTGAGAAGGTGTGGGGGTGAGAGAATGATAGCATGAGGAGGTGAGGCACCTGGTAGGTTGATGAAGGTGCTCCGTGGGGGGGAGCTGCTGTCGGAGATGGTGAAGGGGACAGTGTAGACCTCCGGGGCAAGGTAGGGGATATTCAGAGACAAGTTGGTGTGGGTGTCTGAAGGGGAGAGACACAATGGTTATACTGGTTACAATGGTTCTGTCGGTTAAGCTGGGTACACTGCTTGTACTGGTTAAATTGGTTATACTGGTTCAAAACACCCAAGAGGGGAGATCCAGTGAATACTTTACATATTACACCAAATAAATATGTGTAGGCAGGAGGCATGGCAGAAGGTCTGAATGTGTGTGCATGAACACAGTGTGCATGCATTGAGTGTCATGAGTGTGTCTGACGTGTATTGTCCACAACGTGCTTAAGTCACAGTACATGCACGTCTGAATGTGCCTGTACATTGCGCAGGTGAGTGTGCATGTTGAGTACATTGTACACATGAGTATCTGCGTATAAACACAAGTATTATCTGATCTCAATGGTCATCCACTCCTTAACCCCGCCCTGTGCTTATGACGTAGAAGCAGCGACGGCCCGGTGGAGAAGCGAGGTTTTATCGAACCGTGTGTGAAGTCATATCTCCGGGTTCCCGACCCCGAGCTCCGACCCTCCCCTCGCCTCCCCTTCATGTTCCATTAGCTTGTCAGCACAGTGGAGAGCTGCTACACACCTCCAGAGAGACCCTTATCTCCCCACCAGCACAGTACAGACTCCCAGTGCCTGGTTCTCTGTGTTCTCCCCAAGTGTCAAGGAACAGCTCTGTTAGATAAGGGTGGAGATGGTGGTGGTGGAGTTTTAAACATAGATCTAGATCCGGGAGTTCCCGTAGGACATCAAAACCGACAGCATGTTCCAGTAATTAGCATTCAGGAACAGCGAGTGCTTTGATTGTCTTTGACCTTTACTTTATACCTAAACGAGGTCTGACAGGGGGGCTAGCACTTGCTGCTAAATAGGGAGCTACAGCCTGCTGCTAGCTGGGGAATAAGGCTAGCTAGGAGTAACAGGAAGCTTCCCTCCTGGGAAGGATGTTGATGATGATAATATGTTGATATCAACCTCATCATCTTCCGAGACTACAGGTGTACACACACACACACACACACACACACCATACAGACACACCATAAACACACACACACACACACACACACACAGGTGTGTAGCCTTCAGTAGGACTGTAACTGTCATATGTGGCTTGATTTCTGTATCCAGGTGCAGTGCATCCTGAGAGATTCCTCTTTTAGCGCAAGCAGTGAGCAGTCAGGGAGACGATCAATAGCAATTGGAAGCAAAGTGAGCAAAGCAACACTCTGACACGCCGCAGACGTCATCCAAATGACTTTCTGGATATAATTACAGCCTTCTCCGCCAATAGCTGCCGGAACAAAGCACTGAAAAAAAACTTGAAATGACGGAGAAATAACAACCTACTACCTCGACTGAGACATGAAACGTCAGAACAGATGATAACTTTACCATTTCTGCCGACGAAGAGCCATCTTTGGAGGAGATGACAAGAGATGACGAGACAGGGGAGGAAGTAGGGAGAGAGAGGAAGTGATATATAGGGAGTAATGAAGGGAGGGAGAGAGATATGGATAAATGAAGAGAGTGAGATGGAGAGAGAAGGGAAAGAGGGAGAGAGACATGGAGAGGGATGGAGAGAGGGAGAGAGAGAGCGATAGACCAAAAGATTACACCCAAACAACAAGAACTAGAGGACAATATAAAATCACTTGACACCAAGATGGCCTGTGGTGCCGCTCCACAAAAGTGGAGACAGATTTGACCCCATAACTACCGTGGGATCTGTGCCAACAGCAACCTCAGGAGCATCCTCTGTACGATCATCAACCACACACTCCTACATTTCCTTACTTCAAATAATGTCCAGAGCTGTTCCCAAATTGTCTATTTACCAAATGATCGTACAACAGATCATATTTTCACCCAAATATAATACTCATTCAAATAAACATTGAACACATTGATTTAGAAGAAGCCTTAGATTCCATTTTGCATGAGCGCTTGCTTTACAAACTGTGGGAAAGTGGTGTTGGAGGAAAAACATATGACATCATAAACTCAATATGCACAAACAGCAAGTTTGAAAAAAAGATTGATTGACAAAATCACGACCAGATCAGACTGCCTCCCCAAAGGCAGGGTTAGACAGGGATGCAGCTTGAGTCCGACCCTCGTCAACATAAACATCAATTCATTGGCAAAGACATTACACCAGTCTGCAGCATCTGGCGTCCCCCCAGCAGACACAGAGGTCAAAGGCTTGCTGTTTGCAGTAGGCTGGTGCTGCTGTCTCAAAGGAACATCAAGTAAGACATCCCAATTCAAATCTGGTTCAAAATATTGGACTTTGTTATAGAACCCATTTTCCTTAATGGTTGAGAGGTCTGGGGTCCACTTGCCAACCAAGATTTTACAAAAAATTGGACTCTGCATGCAGAGTTCATCAAATTCTTGTCTCAGCATCCAACAGAAAACACCAAATAATGCATGCATAGCAGAAAGAGGATGATACCCACTAATTATCCAAATTCAAAAGAGAGCCTTTACATTTTATAATCAGCTAAAAGAACAAAGCTTTATAACAAAGCCCTCACCTGCAGAGAAACCCTAGAGAGAGGCCCCCTAAGCCAGCTCGGTCTGGGACTGTTCACAAACACAAGCAGCTAGACACAAACATCCTTAGCCTAAACCATATTCTAAGAAAACAAAAAAACATCTGACACATTTGAAAGAATCAACCAAAGACACCAGTAAATTGGATTGCTATGTGCCCCTAAACAGAGATTAGAACGTGGCAGAAAACTTGTGACTGATCAGCTCTGTGATCCAAAACAAAGGAAACAAAGGCCTCCTCATTGAGGTCACCACATGCAGACCTAGCTCCCAACAGGAGACAGACTGTGACCCACTGCACACAAAAGGAAGTTGAAACCGAGCTGCACTTTTTAACTACCTGCCAAACGTACCAATACATCAGAGACAGATTACAAACACCTAAAATGATTTTGAAAACATGACTAATTACACAAACTTCCATATCTGCTGGATGAAATACAGCAATGTGCAAACACGGTAAGTGTACAGCAGCAAATCTTGCTGCTGTACAGTAAAAATAACCTTTGCATACACTTACCTTTGTATTCAAAGGTAAGTGTATGCAAAGGTTATTTTTACTTTTTTTTAAAAAAATGTATCTGTATATATATATAATGTTGTTTACAGCAAAAGCACAATATATCTGTTTGTATTTTTTAAGTTAATTGTACATACTCTTATTTATATATTTGATTGCAATGTTGCAATGTTACACAGCCCTGCTTTCACATTTCTTTATTAATTTCTATTACTCATTCTATTGCACACTTGCTTTCGCAAGTGTGCGTAAACGTGTAACGTGTAAACGTTTCCATGCCAATAAAGCCCCATTGAATTGAATTGAATTGAATTGAAAACGAGAGAGACGGCATGTTGTCCTCAGTCTGCAGGTCAGGTCACCTCGATCCTTCCTCTCTCAATGACCTCATGGAATACGTGGCTTATGAAAACTAGTACCCAAATCACTGCATCACTGCCACTATTTTCCAACCACTGCATTCTCCTCCTCTGACTTCATCACCAAAAAAAGACGGTTCTCTGCTTTGTATTACAAGACAGGCTGATAACAAATGTTTTTGAAAGAATAAAATACAGTTTTACGGGCATGTTTGTTTTGTTTGTTACTACGACCTCATCCACCTGAGCTGTTGACGATCATGGGCCGGCTGTGGCTAACAAGAAGGGAATGAATGATGTCCGCTGCTGGCAAACCCGTCACTATTGTCATACAGCGGGTCAAGGCGTGCGCACTCATGGTGACGCAACCCTTCGCCATCTCAACCTACAGCAACCCAGCTTTCTATTCCACATCCTCCAGCACCCTCCCCCCAGACTGCGGTTGCCATGGTGAGCTATGAAAGCCAGTGATTGAGCGTGAGTGAGCGAGGTTGATGCCAGTGTTTCGTCACGTCGACACAAACTCCCCCCCCCCCCACTGGGCTCACCACCTGTGTAGTGGTCGTCGGACGCATTCAGCGTTCCTTCACTTTTCACTTTTTGCAAACATGTTTTTGCAAAAGTATTATTGTCAATGTTCAGTGATTTTAATCCTGTGATCAATCTCGATGTGTGTTAAAATGGTGGTTTTAGGCAACACTAAATATAATTCCAGAGGATGAGCACCTTGGATCCCCATACAGTTGAAATGCATATTCCTTTTTAATATGTTACACCGTGTACACCGCTACACCGTGGGCCTCACCGCTACACCGTGGGCCTCACCGCTACACCGTGGGCCTCACCGCTACACCCAGGCCTCACCGCTACACCGTGGGGCTCACCGCTACACCGTGGGGCTCACCGCTACACCCAGGCCTCACCGCTACACCGTGGGGCTCACCGCTACACCGTGGGCCTCACCGCTACACCGTGGGGCTCACCGCTACACCCAGGCCTCACCGCTACACCGTGGGGCTCACCGCTACACCCAGGCCTCACCGCTACACCGTGGGCCTCACCGCTACACGTGGGCCTCACCGCTACACCGTGGGCCTCACCGCTACACCGTGGGGCTCACCGCTACACCGTGGGGCTCACCGCTACACCGTGGGGCTCACCGCTACACCGTGGGCCTCACCGCTAAACCCAGGCCTCACCGCTACACCGTGGGCCTCACCGCTAAACCCAGGCCTCACCGCTACACCGTGGGCCTCACCGCTACATCGTGGGCCTCACCGCTACACCGTGGGGCTCACCGCTACACCGTGGGGCTCACCGCTACACCGTGGGCCTCACCGCTTCACCGTGGGGCTCACCGCTACACCGTGGGCCTCACCGCTACACCGTGGGGCTCACCGCTACACCGCGGGGCTCACCACTACATCGTGGGCCTCAGCGCTACACCGTGGGCCTCACCGCTTCACCGTGGGGCTCACCGCTACACCGTGGGGTTCACCACTACACCGTGGGGCTCACCGCTACACCGCGGGGCTCACCGCTACACCGCGGGGCTCACCGCTACACCGTGGGCCTCACCGCTACACCGCGGGGCTCACCAGTACACCGTGGGGTTCACCACTACATCGTGGGGCTCACCGCTAAACCCTGGCCTCACCACTACATCGTGGGGCTCACCGCTACACCGTGGGCTTACCACTACATCATGGGGCTCACCGCTACACCATGGGGCTCACCACTACACCATGAGCTCATCACTACACTGTGGGCCTCACCACTACATCATGGCCTCACCACTACATCATGGCCTCACCACTACACCGTGAGCTCATCACTACACTGTGGGCCTCACCACTACATCATGGGGCTCACCACTACATCATGGCCTCACCACTACACCATGAGCTCATCACTACACTGTGGGCTCACCGTTGATGGGCGTGAGCTTCCAGTTGCGTCGCACGGTGGCATCGCTACGGAGGGAGAAGTTGAGGCGTCCGCCGTGCTGGGGCCCGTCGCTGTCTCGCGACGCCAGCACCAGCGCCTGCTCCTCCCAGCGGGGGGTACACAGGTACTTCCAGGAGTAGTCACCCACCAGCACCGGGCTGTTGTCGTTCACGTCCAGGATCTGCACTGTCACCAGCGTGGACGCTGACAGGTTGGCATTCCCTGGCAGGTAGAAACGTGAATCAATTGATTAACCAATCAATCAATCAATCAACCAATCAATCAAACTTTATATACTATTCGGGCAAAACTGTGATACAAAGTGCCTTGACAAGGGAAACAACAGAATAAGAATAAGATAAGCATCATTACAGGATTAGCAGACAACTAAAACTACAGGTACGTTTTAAGTAAAGTGAAGACCCTTTCAAAATCGACCCTGTAATGACATCACAAGTGGGAGTGTCAAACACAGATGTATGATAGGTGGAAGGTGAAGTTGATTGATCTATCATACATCTGGGTGGACACTCCCACTTGTAATGTCAGTAAACGGTCCTTAGCTGGTTCTCCTGAAGGTGGTTACAGGTGCTCAGAATATTGATTTGGTGTTGGAAGGAGCTCCGTGATAAGTTCTCTAGTGCTGCAGCCTACAGTATGTTGATTCTGGTCCACTCAGTTTGAAGCACCAAGTAACAATATTACATCATACTAATACATGATCATTGGTTTACAGAGTTTACATTTCAAAAACTGAACACTATGCCATCCATGCAGGTAAAGCAATTCAACCCATTTGTACTTCTATCAGGGTGAGTTAGAGGAGCCATAGAGACCTACTGTATATAAATCTATGTATTTATTCAATTTTCTTTTATGATAATTGTACCTCAGGATTCAAAGACACAGCAGATACATATTATGTAACTGTACACCATGTTATGACATCCTTTAGTGTACAACACAGTAAAACCAACAGGCATAAACACGGTCCTAAATCCCAGTAATCAGCTCAGCAGGCTATGATGATTAACAAGACTCCCTAGTTAAGATGTTTAGATGTCTGTATGTCACAGGTTCTGTGCCCATTACCTGGTCTAAAGACACTACCACCTACTGTGCTAGATCTAATCTCCTCATTTACCCTGAGGAATAAACCAAGCGAGGGGAAGAAATGGGTCATACGTTTGGGTCAGGCGATGGTGTGTTAGTGTGCATGCATTGTTGCATCGCATCGTATTGAATCACATTAAATGTTTTTTGTCATCTTAAAAAGCCAGAGACGGATTCATATTCGACTCATCTCAACCATAGTTAACGTCTGGGTCGCATCGCTTTGAAGACTTTGACGTGCGTTTCGCCAGCAAAGATGATGAGTGAAATAATACATCCTGTCTCTGGGAGAGGAAGATGACGTTGGTGCCTGGCTGATTTCTTTGTGAAAGCAGCCACTTAAGCTGCCGCTCGCCCTTTCCTGCCCCACAAGGTTTCTCTTAATTGTATCTTAAGTATAAATATAGACCCGAGGAACAGGCTACATGAGCAATGGAGCTTTGAAGAACATGACAAGTGTTACCGTTACCACAGCTATAACTACATGGTGGATACCGTTACCACAGCTATAACTACATGGTGGATACCGTTACCACAGCTATAACTACATGGTGGATACCGTTACCACA
>JAOPJO010000034.1:14267192-14279893 GCA_027123675.1 Molva macrophthalma | reverse complement strand
CACCCTCACCCAGTCTCCATCCCTCACCCAGTCTCTAACCCTCACCCTCACCCATCACCCAATCTCTAACCATCAACCTCACCCACTCTCTAACCCTCACCCAGTCTCTAACCATCAACCCCACCCACTCTAACCCTCACCCAGTCTCTAACCATCAACCTCACCCACTCTCTAACCCTCACCCAGTCTCTACCCATCAACCTCACCCACTCTAACCCTCACCCAGTCTCTAACCATCAACCTCATCTACTCTCTAACCCTCACCCAGTCTCTACCCATCAACCTCATCTACTCTCTAACCCTCACCCAGTCTCTAACCATCACCCTCAGGATTAGTCAGATGGTTCACATCTACCATGATCCTGTGAGTTAAACGATAAAGAGCGTGTTATGAATAAACTCAACCAACTTCAACTCACCATCTTTAGACACCTCTCTGGATCGAACCAGGTCGCTCTTGTTGCCGACAAGGATTATGGGAATGTTTTCCGACTGACGGGCCCGGCGCAGCTGTATACGCAGCTCCGACGCCTTCTCGAAGCTCGACTTGTCCGTCACAGAGTAGACGATGATGTAGGCGTCTCCCATTTTCATGCACTGCTCCTTCAGCCAGGGACTGTTGTCCTGGAAACAGAGACATACATGGCATGCGTCACTACACACAGTCGCTCTGGGAACCACCATATCATAATTATAATCAGACCAATGATAATGTCGGTTTTCCCATATATAGTCTGGCACCTGGCTCACCTGTTCCCACACGTCGTACAACAAAATGGACGCCTCCTCCTCATCCACCATCACCGATCTGTCATAGGTGTTTCCTGATGAGTAGAAAACAGATGGAATTTTTATTAATACACAACAAATATATAGTGATATATATGAATATGTAGTGAATTAAAATACATATACAGGCAATACATTAGAATGCAGTGAATTGAAATGAACTTTCAGAGTTTTGGAGATGAGAGAAGTCATAATGGTCTTAATATAGTAAATATATGACATGTGCGGTAGGGAGGCCTACATGTGTATCTATCTATGCGCTAATCAGCATTTATTGACTATAAATGTTTCCTCCACATTGGGTCCATTAATGGATCTGTAATGGCCTGGAAACACACAACAGTGAAAATCCACATAGACAGAAAACAAATCGATCCGTCCACTTTCCAAACAGATTAGACAACACGACGTGTTTAAGATTCAAGCTGCATTCAGAGATAATTCCGTTTCATGATTCATTAGTTGTATTCATCAATAGGATGTTATTCATGATTAGGTCATTTAATCATGATGAATTATTAAGTTTTAAGCTTGAAGCGAGAATCACACTTCGCCGACACATCCATCAGCTCCAATAGTCTTTATGAGTCATCTGCGACACCATCCCCACCAACATCATCATCATCATCATCATCATCACCATCATCTCACCTGTTTCCTCAGAGTCGTGAGCCTCCTCCACACCGCCGAAGATGCGCGCGAGGCTGGACTTGCCCACGCCGTGTTCCCCCAACAGGACCACCTTGTACAGCTGGTTCTCGGCGTCGCTGCCGGATGAGATAACCGAGTCGGAGGAGTCGGACACGCAGCTATCCCGTAGGGGCTCTCCGGGGGAGGAATAGGAGGAGGTACAGCGCAGCAGGTTAGACAGCTCGTCCACCTGGCTCGGAGGCATTGAGGCGCGCAGGTCGCGGTCGTCCACGGGCATGCTGCGCCGGTGCAGGTTGGGAAGATGCATGGGGAAGGGGACGCTGCCTCGCCTCCTCTCCATGTTCCGCAGTTTATCTCCCTTGTTCAAAGTCATGGTCTACTCAAGGCTGTGGAGATATGCCCCAAGCACGAGTTAAAACATGGCAAATTAAACACCACACCCACGTGATAATTATCTTTTGTCGTTAGGTAAATTTAACTACAACATCACAACACACAAAAAACTACTGGTTTAAAATGCCAACGGATAATGTTGAACTTACTTGATGTGGCTTCTGGTAGTAGCAGTAGCAGTAGTCCTGTTCAAATATCCAGGAGCCGACTGGACTCGGTTAGTTTAAATCCTCTGTTGTCGTTTACGCGCTGGAGAATTAATGCGATTTGAGTTCGAATGCAGAGAGGAGTCCTGCCCGCTCTATTTATGAGGCACCGGGAGTGACGTCGGGGAGGATTCGCCCCGGAGAATCACGTTCGGGCTTATTATAGCCGTGCGTAACGGTCACATCATAACGAGAGGGTGGGGGCAGGAGGGAGGGATGACTGGAAGGAGATGCGGAGGCGGTAGAGGAATCTCCCCGTCTATCTCTGCCAGAAGTAGGCATATGTCTGATAGCAGGTAGAGAGATGGTTTATTATCACAAAGTGCAATTTTTTTTACGAATATGTTTTTGTAATTTACGTGGATGCGTTGAGGTTTATTTGTATTCACAATTTAAACAAATAATATCTTTATTTTTATGATTTAAATCGACCATCGAACTTCGGCACTGCACGGCTCTTTATTGGTCATATACCCGCATTTATATAATTCTTATTATTGACCTAACTACTGAGACATATAAACCTATAAAAAGGGTAGCTTACATTTGAAACAACTACTGCGACCTCAGGTGCTGAATACGCTCAGTGGTGAAACTCAACGGTGTGTTGCTGCCCCTTGGTGGCAAAAAATGTACATTTGATGCCAAGGCGCTACTATTTTCCTAATGATCTGCAGTACGTCTGCCATTATGACACCCATTGCACTCATAGCCATCCTTGGGAGGAAGGATCCCGATTTCTGGGTTCCTTCTCAAAGTCTCCTCCCTGATATTAGTCAAGTTTTTTCTTGTCCTTTAGAGCAGAGGTCTTCAACATTTTTCAGTCCAAGGACCTCTTGGCTGAGAGTGACACGGTGGACCCCCTATTATATATTGTATCAAATTGTGTTGCTTATTAAACCGGGCCAATAATAACGTGTAGTGCGGCTTATAGTGCCATGTATACAATTGTATACATTGCATACATTGTATACATACATCATTACAAAGTACATTTACATTTTTGGAAGAAAAAAAAGTTTGGGATCAAATAATTTCAGGGACCCCCTGCAGTAACTCCGTGGGGTCTAGGGGTCACAGATCCCCTGTTGAAGATCTCTGCTTTAGAGAGCTTAGGGTTAGGGGTGTTGTGTAATGTGGTATGTGAAGCCCTTTGAGACTGCCGCTGTGATTATAAGGTGTATACAAATAAAATTGACTTGTATGTACATTAATATGTGATATGTACATTTAGAGATTGATGAATAAAACAGAATAATGTTTACAGTTGTTAACGGTGTAAGGTCGATGACATTAAAGTAAATTGAAGACATAATGATGATGATGATAATAATAATAATAATAATAATAATAATAATAAGAAGAAGAAGAAGAAGAACAAAAATAAGAATTATACAATTATTATTCAAATATACAAATAAATACATAACACAGTACATTATAATTCTGTCGGGGATTAGGAACTTTGAATACCAAAGTATTTCCTCACACTTCAATTCACACTGAAAGATCAACGTTTATTCCTCAAGATATTAACAAGAAATGCAACAAATTAACGGTATGCCTTATCGAGGCATTTTTTTAACCACAGGTGAATACATATTAGATGCATTTTTTGAAACAACGGTTTGACAGCTGAATAAACGAAACGCGCTGATTGGTTTAGCCATGCCGTCTTAAACCCGGAAGTTGTCTTTGCTCTCGAGCACGCGCAGTCCTTTACCGTCCGACCTCTGCTAAAGTCTGGTAAGTGCTAAACCTCTCCGCTCATTTTCATCTTTAAATTATAATTTCTGTGCCTTGTCAAAGTCAAACAACGATGACAATTGTCTTCTATGGGATGATATTCCATTGCTAAAAGTATGTTTCTATTTATTATTCCGTATTTTTCGGTGAAATCCACCTTTATGTGTAGCCAGACATGACCTTAGTTTGGCTCACTCTCTTTGCCAAAATGTAATTTAGCATTCCCATAAATGCATAATCTATACTTTTCTCAGTTTTCTCATTTTCTTTCCACAGATTAATTCCAAGTAGTCGTGTCTGTGTATTGGATCACTTTATCCCATCAATATGTACGCCTGTGCTAAATTCGTCTCCACCCCTTCACTGGTGAGTAGAAAAATATAATAAATGAATGAATTGATGAATGAAAGTGCTCTTTTTGTCATTCTTAAGTTAAATGTGGAGTTTTGTCCACGGAATGAAGCCACATCTTATCTAATAGCATTCTGCCCTCTATCTACTTGAGGTGAGTTCTCCACCAATGTCAAGTCCACAGCTAGCAGCCCGACTGTCCTCTATGAGCAGGAATTAAGCCTGATGACACATGATCAGATATCTGGTTATGGTTTTACCATTTTAAGACATATGCTGCATATGCAATAGTCTTTATATTGGCTACTGATTTGGATAATTAATTGCTAGCCTCTTATATCATCTGCCCTTGACTCCTACAGCTTCCTGTATAACAACTTATATCTGTATGTTGCCTGCAGTCACTTCTATAAAATATGACCTCACACGTTGAGTTAGCATATTTTCCACTGGCTGTGTGTTTATCAGGACTTATGTTTTAAAACAGATTAATAATCTTTAAGGCCAGACATAGGCTTGTCCCTTTCCCTTCAAACTTATCCTTTCCCTACCCTATGGGATAGGTCATAGGTCATGTCTCTGAATCCTCTGGCTTCTGCAGCAGTGCCAGCAGGCGTATCTACTGGCCATCTCAAGGACCCTTATCTTGAGATCCAATCTGTTGATAGTCTATGTCGAAGTCAATCACTAAATCTTACTTTTAATGTCAAATGATTCTATTAATTTGTATGTATTTATATACATTGTGTTTTATATAATACATCAAGTCATCATCTGATCCTGTTGTATGCAAATTGTTCTATATTGCCTTAATTGACTTCTATATTTACATCTATTTTGAGCCGTGCACTCTAAACAGATCAATAATTCCAACCCTTCCTGATGCTGTGTGTTCCCTGACTACAGTTGCGTGCTGGAGCTCGTGCCCTCTACAGACCCCTCAGTGCTAGTGTGGTGTCAGGACGCGATGCTGGCAGTGTGGAGGTGAGAGTTGCTTTGCACTGGGATGGAAGTTTGACGTTGGTGATCAGAACGTTAACAGCGGGGTTGCATAATACTGTGTAAAGAAGTGATCCCCAATCTTGCAGTTGTATGATATGCATATTGTGTCGTTGGAGATGGCTGGTTTACAAGCTATACATATTTGATTGTAAAACATTTTTTGTTTTGTCAAACATTTTAAAAGTTGGTGATAAAAGTAGAGTAAAAACCTAGAGGTCTAGATCAGGATCCTACCAGGAACATGTTCAATAGCCAGAGTGTTGGCTATCGCCGTAGTAGTACTGCCTTCATTCTGACCGTGATTGGTTGCGTCTCCCCAGGCTCCCTCGTTCCTGGCCTCCCAGCAGCAGGTGGCGCTTCGGGGCTTCCAGACCAGTGCAGTGAGCCGGGACATTGACACCGCCGCTAAGTTCATCGGAGCAGGCGCTGCCACCGTGGGCGTAGCCGGATCGGGCGCCGGTATCGGCACTGTGTTCGGCAGTCTCATCATTGGATACGCCAGGTAAAACCTTTTTGTGGTTGCTGTAGTTTTATTCTAAAAGTTGTCATTAGTGAGCAACGTGCAGGTTGGGGTCCTCAGTTGATGAATGCAGGGAATATAAGCACAGAACCGAAACTGAGCATGCTGTCACTTGTGGTAAGACAAATGCTAGGGCTACAGTGAACAGCAAGCAGAATCACAGCGTCGAGCCTCCAGACGATTTCAACTTTCAATAAATCTTTCTGTCTCCCACTTGGTTAGTTCTTCCCTTGGACATAAAATGTTATAACGACATCCAAAGCTGTGGCCAGTCCTTCCTGTTAGAAGGAGTGTTTCTCAAGGCCCAACCCTCTGAACATTGTGATTTTACATGCCATCAACTCTGGCGTTTGTTTTGCCACAAGTAGCGTCACATTCAAGTTCGTTTTTAAAACGTTTTGGTCTGTGCACGTTGCAACACAAAAACAATTGAGATTTAAAATGGATTGGCATAGGTTTATGCCTTTCCAGGACACGATGAGTCGCTAGCATCCTGAACTCGACTCCCCGGTGATCTTGCTCTTGCCTTCTCTCCAGGAACCCATCTTTGAAGCAGCAGCTCTTCTCCTACGCCATCTTGGGCTTTGCTCTCTCTGAAGCCATGGGTCTCTTCTGTCTGATGGTGGCTTTCCTCATCCTCTTCGCCATGTAAACCAGTCCTCTACCACAACCACCTCTACTATTTGTCCATACCGTCGACATGACTACCAGAGCAGCACTTGAATATACTCATCAGAAATATATATATACAGGAGCCACCATATGTTAAACTAGACTATGATCCTAGTTGTAAAGATTATATTAGACTGTGATCCTAGTAAAGGTTTACTAGACTATGATCCTAGTAAAGGTTTACTAGACTATGATCCTAGTTCAGGTTAAACTACACTATGATCCTAGTAAAGGTTCAACTAGACTGATCCTAGTCGTAAAGGTTAAACTAGACTATGAGCCTAGTAAAGGTTGAACTATACTAGGATCCTAGTAAAGGTTAAAGGCTAGACTATGATCCAAGTCGTGCAGAATGACTCATGAGCCCACTGATGTCTCTAGTGTCTAGTGTCTGTAGTGCTGGCTGTTTTTAAACTGGTGGATTTGTAATGGCATTGTTTATTGCATTTTTGTTGTTAAAAAGAACATGGATTATAACACACTAAATAAAATAAATGTATTTCAATCATTTGAAAGTATTTGTGTTTATGTACATCAATGTCCTTTTTGTGCTTTGGGAATTTGACTGCAAATTGTAAAATAGGGGGCATGGCGTCCCTTTAACTGTTGACCTCATACCTATGTGGTTTTTAAATAAGCCATATATGGTTTCTCAATATACAGCATATGGTTAGCGGTTTCTTGATGTATGAGTTTTGTGTTTACATCAGGATAGTGGAACCAAGTTCCTAATTGTTCTGCAAGAAATACATATTTTGAATACCACCCTTCCAAATGTACATTATAATACATGCTTAGCTTTATATAGCTTGTTATAATAAACATGTTAAAACTGAAAACTTTAGTTGAATATTGCTTAGTAATTATGTGGTATTTAACAGCCGGAACCTTTGATAATTCGGCGTCAATCCTTCTGAGCACGGAGAGCACATTTGGAGAACGCACCAGTTTTACGGTCATGGATCCCATGCTTATTATCTACACACCGATCTATTGATGTTATTTAATACATATTATCCATGACATTGCGCGAATGTTGAAGCAGGTTATATCAGTAAAAACGTTGCATTCAAGGTGGAGTGTAACATTGTACACAACATACCTTATAACGCAAATACGGTCTCGTTCCTCAAACTCTGACACAGTTCCTACGCTTAGTGGACAACAACAACCTTCAACTAACAAGGTAATGCATACCCATTATAGGGACAGACTCTTACTAACATGTATCGAATATACACATTAGTACCAGTCAGTTTGATTATAAGTTTGTAGCCCGTTCATTTCTTAGGGGTTTTGCTAGCTCCACATATAGATCCGACATTATTTACATTTTTTAATTGCGTATGTCACTGTCAGCAAGGTACAACATCAACAATTCTGTCGGTTCTGTATAGAGCTAGGCTTTAGCAAGAGTCAAACAGGGATTATATGGTGATTATCATGCCCATATCTGATACACTGTTAAGAACCTCCGAATGTTTATGTAGTGTTCAAAGTAAACCTGCCCAACTGATGTTGATATAATTAATGTGACGACATGGTGTGGAATATCAGTCAAAAGCAGTTCAATATTCTGCTGCATCTAATATATTTCACTACAAATGAATGCATTCAGATGGGACTATTGTTTGTAACTTTTGATCAACAGACTCCGGAAGGACTAAAAGAAAAGAAAGAGAATGTGACTAAAACAAGTAGGCCGTCCTGTCAACTCGTACTAGACAGGTTTGATGAACAGTACGGCCGTGAACTGGGAGACGTATGGCCTTCTGCAAGGTAATCCTGTGGCTCCGAAGGGGTTATTCTAACCTGTTTGGAGATCAAGACCCTGACTAAAATCCGATATAAGTTAATGGTACCGGGCTAAAGAATGGAATGTATCTCTGAAAAATAAATCTGACCCATGAGAGATACTCAACAGAAACATAAACTCTTTAAGTGTAAATGAT
Organism: Molva macrophthalma; assembly: GCA_027123675.1. Lineage (NCBI taxonomy): Eukaryota > Metazoa > Chordata > Actinopteri > Gadiformes > Lotidae > Molva > Molva macrophthalma. The sequence goes on along the minus strand of JAOPJO010000034.1, from coordinate 14,271,611 downwards.
CAATATCCTAAATGATTATCGATGTTCAAACTACTGAGCCAAGTCTATGTTGTTCATTAACAGTGAAGGATTAGGTTGGTACTTGGCAAGTATTGATGGATGATTAATGGACTCCGTCTTAACGGTGTCAACAAATCTCTACCTCTCAACATTCTTCTTTTACCATGGTATGCAGACATCTCTCTCAGAAACAATAATAGTGAGATATTAAATACTGCTCTATCTCTAATCTCTCGCTATATATGACTTTGTGATCAGAGAGAGATGGCCCTCAAGTTATTATAAATAATAGTATACTGATATAGCTCTAAAGCTCTAAAGCTGTCTCCTGCAGGTCTGTACTCTTGGACCCGGACTCCTGGCAGTACGGTGTCATGCTCAACCGCTTCGCTACTCTAAATGACATCACAAACCTCCTCCAATCAAAAGGCTTCTCCAGATTCCTGCCACAAACACGCGCCCCCATTTTACCAAACACTGGTTCTCCAGCAAACGCGTTGCAACGGCAACATGGAAGAGGAGAAGATGCTGCTGGGTCTCCATCTGAGATTCTCTCTAGGGTAACACCAGATGCTCACGGGACCGTTCTGAACCCACACGCCATCCTCAATGCCAGCAATCAGAGGCCTCTTACAGACACTCTTGCCATCTCCACCATCTCCTCTTCTCCAACCTCTTCTCTACCGTCCTCCTCCTCCCTTCCAATTGCTTTCCCCTCTCCCTCCCTGCTCCAGTGTTTTCTCCACCCCCGGCCTGTGCGTTTCCCCTCCCAGGTCCACTGGCGAGGTGTGCTGAAGCAGTACTACTTGCTCAATGCTGCCTCCCTGCTGCCCGTGCTGGCACTGCAGCTCATGGATGGCGAGAAGGTGCTGGACCTCTGCTCTGCCCCAGGAGGGAAAGCACTGGCCATAATGCAGACGGCCAACCCAGGTACACAAACAGATGTCTGGCTGTACTTCCACTTTTTCCAACATCCTTTAAATATTTCTAACTTCATGTATAATCTAATGTGACACTATAGTGTACATAAAGTTGTAAATGATGACAATACAATTATAAATTATTATTATTATTGCTATGTCTTACTTACTGTCGACTTTATAAATTATTACTGCAGGGTTCTGATTGGTTGCCCTGCTGCTTTGTGATTGGCTGTAGCGTTGCTCTGCTGTAACGAGTCGGACCCGCACAGGAAGGAGTGGCTAGCCCAAACCCTGGAGTCCTTCCTTCCGCGGTCGCTAAGCAACAGGGTCATGCTGTCCAATCAGGACGGTCGTTTCTTTGGGTTGAGTGAAGCAGAGACGTACGATAAGGTGGGCAGAGGTATTCTTTCTTTCTTTCTGTTTCTTTTATGAGCTAGGCACACTTCACTGTCAATGTCCAGTAGGTAGCAATGAGGAAACACCAGTTAGAGTTTGTGAGTGGGACATATTGAATGAACAAAAACTCCAGTTGACATGAAGTAAACAAACTAACCTTTGATTTACCCTTCTGATCCTCAATTAACCCTTTCCTTAACCCAACCATCTCTCACTTTATCCCCCAAACTTAACCTTGAGACCTTACCTTTTATCTTTACAATTTTTACCCCATGATTGAAAATAACCACCGGATACAACCATTTATCTTGTTTGAATTCATGGTGGTAGCTTCACCAGGTTAGGGTTAGTGGTTACTATACACCTAGTCCTTCACTGTTATTCCGTATCCCCCATTTAATGTTTCTGCCCCTGATAGGTGTTGGTGGACGCTCCCTGCTCCAATGACAGGAGCTGGCTCTATTCCTCCAACCGCCAGCAGGGGGAGCTTCGACTGAAAGAGAGATCCTCACTGCCTGCTCTTCAGGCTCAGCTGCTACGGTAACACAACCCCCCCTACCACCACCGCCTCCCAGCCCCCATTTAGAGCTACTCCCTCAGGGCTACCTGCCACTTCTATCCTCCCAGGAATTTACCCAGAATCCCGCTGACTGCAGGTGTCCAGGTAGCACAGGCCTGCTGCAATCATGAAAATATGTTGACCACAGTGGACTGAAGTCTATGTTTGACCTTAACACAGGCTGGTCCACTGTGTAGTAGTGCTTTTAGTTCAAACAAATAATGGTTTAAAGCTCATAAAAAAGAAAAGAGACACACTTTTCTGTCATCCAGTTACTGTTCAAAACATCAAAACACCGTTTTTTTCAGGCGGTTGTTTTAACCAACAGAGTACATTTTGACTAGTTGATAAAATCTCATTAAAGGAGCAGTTTGAGGAAAGGCTCACCCGACTATTTCCAGATTTACTTTGTCTTTGTAAAGCACTTTACTTCCCCCTTGTGCACAAACCAGGCTTTTTAAAATGTCTGTGTTGCAGGTCGGCTCTATGTGCGGTACGTCCTGGGGGTGTGGTCGTCTACTCCACCTGCACCTTGTCCACCAATGAGAATGCAGATGTGGTGGGGGCGGTGCTGGGAAGCTGCCCGGAGGCAGAGCTTGATGACTTGTGGGAGGAGCTAGCCACACCCTTCTCGGCTCACTTTACCTTCATCCAGCCCCACCACCACCGGCGTCGCTGTGGGCTGCTAGTGGTCCCGACGCCCGGACGTACCTGGGGACCCATGTACCTATGTCGGATACGAAGACGAGGCGGACCGCCCCAGAGTACACACAAGAGACTGAACAGCCAATGAACACTTAGATCATGCTCAAGGCATTTGGAAAGAATGAGGAAATTGTGAGTTAAATTATTCATTCTGCATTTTATGTTGTCTTTTTGTCATTTTATAATAAACATAATTTATTTACATTCTACTATCACTATGTATTCCCGGGGTTTAGTGATACGTTTCATACATGTATAGGACATCCTGATGGATGTAGGCGAGTCATCATGTTGCCTTCATCCCTTCATCTCTCTTGAGGGGTTGAGTCATCAAGTGAGTGTAATAATCTGAATTTAAAAAAATATTTACAATATAATTGGTAAGTTGGTTTAAGTTTAATTTGAAGTATAATTTAGGAATAATGCGACCCACAGGCTGTATTGATCAATTATTTAAGAAACAATATATCTTGTGTCTCATCTTCACCACACTAAGCTTTCCAGAGTGACCTCTTTTTACTTGTTCATTGTCGTATCTCTGTCCAATCTGTATTAAAACATACATCTTTACTACTGCCATAAAATATGGGAAGACAGTATCAGCCATGAAAAGTCTAGTTTAATAATATTAATCTGGTATTTAATGGAGACATTAGTATTTCCACAGCTAGAGAGACTTTTTGAGTGATTTTAAAAGTCACCTATGGACCATGAATATTTTATATAGTTCTTCAAAGTTGTAGGTATTTTAGGCTGAATCCGAGGCTTCTGCAGTTCTGTGACTGTTGCTCTGTGCAGCTATGGCTCTTCCACCGGTTTTTAGTTTTTTTTAAACACCTTGCGAGTTTACCCATGACGGCCGAGAGGATTATCCACCACTTTACTGAATGTCCTACTTTCCATCTTCCACAATTTTTTGTGGGGTGAAAGTAAAAGTACAGCAGATCTGTCTGTCTTACTGGTTTGAGCACTTCATCTACTAGCACCACCAAGGCATGTTCGAAGTAGGGACAAGTTAGCGGTCTCCAGGGTAACCGTAGCATTGACCTCCCGGTGAACCCTGCGATGGTGCGCTGCGTTCAGGGAAGGATTCTGTGAGACGCCTTGCTTTCACTTCAAAGGTGCAGAATGTAGGCCTGCTTTGCATAATCAGGTGGAGGATGGAGGGGGGGAAGGCGCCGCCAGATGTAATCATTAAATCCCCTGCTATTGACGACGGGAGGAGAGGAAATTAGTGAGAGAATTACAAGAACAGCAGACACACTCGGAGATCGAGAGGGAGAGGGGGGGAGAGAGGGAACATGGGGGAGATTATCCCCCCCCGTTCCCTCCCCTCATACGTCCCTTCAGGGTACTGGTTCCGTCCCCTTGGTTCAGACGGGAGTAGTAGACAGGAATGTGTAGTAGAACTAGTGTTGTAGTAGCCAATAATGTTTTTCATGGTGGAAAGTAGTTCATTATTGAAAGAAAAGCACAAGCTTGTGATGTGTCATCACAGACATTTCATCTCAGGCATGGCCGGTACATAGGGGGGTCCGGGAGGACCCTTCATGCGAAAACGATGTTGAATTGTTGCGTAAAAGAAAGATTTTAAGAATTTTGAAATGGACTGTAGGTAGGGCCCTTGGTAGAGAAGGAGTGTAGCTAGGGCCCTCATGTAAAGATGGACCATAGCTAGGGCCCTCCTGTGAAGATGGACCTTAGCTAGGGCCCTTTGGTAAAGATGGACCGTAGCTAGGGCCCTCCTGTAAAGATGGACTGTAGCTAGGGCCCTCATGTAAAGATGGACCATAGCTAGGGCCCTCCTGTGAAGATGGACCTTAGCTAGGGCCCTTT
>JAOPJO010000034.1:14067228-14079938 GCA_027123675.1 Molva macrophthalma | reverse complement strand
CGTATACACGCCTAAGGACTGATCTAGATGTGGACCTCTGCGTATACACGCCTAAGGACTGATCTAGATGTGGACCTCTGCGTATACACGCCTAAGCAGGCAACACAGAAACTACTCAGATCATATACTTTAAAAACAAGTTGAAAACTGCCTTCATTAAACATTTCACCAAGCAAAAGCATTAAGAAATTAATAAGCACAGCATAAACAAAGTTTATGCTGAATAAGGACCTCATCCTTCATCATGAAATCGTACTTTGATGTGGATTTATTCATTGCTGAATGGTTGATGTTGACAGCATCCAACTGAAGATAAAATGTGTATTACTTGAATGAAAATTCTTGCTAATAAGTACACAGAACTTTCAGAGGTAAGATGAAATAAAAGGTGTAATATTTGCTGCTGAATTTGGAGTAAAAGTAAAACCTCCCCCAATATAGTACTTATCTCAGAAATCACTCATGTCACTCAGAAATCACTCATGATTTAATAATTTAATGCATCAAATGTTATTTCACTTTTGGCGGTATGGTTTCCCTCTTTTATGGTGCTGTTGCATTTAAAGCATGACATATAGATGTCAGATACAGAATACCAACAGCATGCAGCATGCAATCTTTGACAACAGGTATACTATATTGTATATTATCTCAACTCTTCTCTCTTTATCTCATCTAACCCCAGTCTGACCTTAATTATCTGCACCTACTCACTGCCCATACATGCATACACACATACACACTGTGTGTGTGTATGTGTGTGTGTGTGTGTGTGTGAACTTCACCCTTATCCCCCCGTTTGTCCACATGGAGAAACAATGAAACCAGAGAACCACAACTCTTCAGCTTCCTCCATCCTCTCCCAGGAGGGAGGGTGTGTGTGCGTGTGCGTGTGTATGCGTGTGTTTGTATATATGTGTGTGTGTGTATGCATACATGGTGTGTGTGTTCACGCACAATGGTGGTTGTGTGTGTGTGTGTGGGGTCACGTGCAATGGGTGTGTAGGTGTGTGTGTGAGTGCAATGTGTTGTCCCTGGCAGCCTCTGAAACATTAGCACAACAGGATGTTGGCTCGGGCTTTACACTCCGAGTGCTTCCTCTGCAACACACCTGGGAGCCTCTTCAATTATTCCCCTACTCCTATTGTCCCCCCTACCCTGTCCCCCAGAACCAGAGCTGTAACCCGGGACCCCAGCTGCAGCCCGGGACGGGGGGGAGACGTCTAGAGTAGATGTTGGGGAGGGGAGATCTATCGATCTGTATGTTGTCCCTCCTGCATCTTAAACAGTCGTGTCCTTTGACATTAAAGGGGATATGACACAGCCTAATTTTGACGAGTTCTGTACAGAATAAGTGTGTTGTCATTTATTTTGAGAACACGTTTGATAAAAAAAACATTATACATGGTATTATAATACATTTATGGTTAGTACTAACTTATGCTATTGCTCTGGCTCGCCGCCATATAGCCGTAGAGTAACTGACTATGTCATGAGGTTGCTTAGTTGGAAAGTCAGCCCAGGAAGACTGTAGTCGCGGTACCAACACTTTCTCGACATACAGAGTGGTTGAAGACAAGGATGAAAGGTATACGCATTCGAGCCAGTGAGGAGAAGAGAAAGACTACGTCAAACTCAAGTCTGTTCAGAGGAGCAGGAGCAGCCATCAGTTCCCTGAGGTGCAGAGAGGGTGGGCCCCCACCTGCTGCATATGTGTTCACTGCACTGAAACGCCGACCGCAAGCAAGGCAATTTGGTGCCAGAAGCAGGATCTCTTGCTTGGGGATCTTCCCTGCGTAACCCGGCCCGATGTGGAGACCCTGGAGCATCCCATTAACAGCAAGTAAGCATAACAGGATGTATGTATGTATAACAGGACAGAGCAATGCTGTAGTAAGTAAGGTATGAATGTCTACTTTATGTATATTTTTATTTTACTGTATTTTTTTATAAACACGTTTTTAAAATAATTAGGTTTTGTGGTTGTTCTTGTGAAAACCTTTTACACTTAAGATGCCATGTTTTATTTTTCTTTGTGTAGCATCACTCTGGCAGACTTTGACAGTAATCAGTTTAGTCTATTGGTAGAATATAACAACTTGAGTACAATTTGGAGGCACTTCTACTTCTACTATTCCCATGCTACTTTATATTCCTACTCTACATTTCAGAGGGAAATATTGTACTTTATACTCCACTACATGTATTTGCTAACTTAGCTTACTAGCTACTTAGCAGATTTAGATGAATACAAAATATAAATCAACTAATACATTGTGATATATTATAACAGGTTAAGCTACCCAGTAGTATATTAAGTAATTCAAATGTGCTCAACCTTTACCAGCTGCAACTTTAAAGTCTTGTCCTACATATTCTCTACTTATATCAAGTGATATAATTCTGAAATGGGCCATCCTAATGATTGCTTTTACTTTTGATACTTAATCAATTTCTTGGTGCTGATACATATTTTTACACTAATTGCTACTTTTACTTAAGCCAAAGATCCGTGTACCCCTTCCACCACTGGTTTAGTAGTCAATATGAAATATGCACAATTTCAGAACAATGTGCAATTTCAGAACTTAGGTAGCTAGCTTGTGTCAGGGTTCCCCCTGAGTCAGGATGGTGTTATTGATGGCAAGCCGTTTACAGATATTAAAGATATGAGGTGTAGTGCACCTTGTGCAAGTAAATGGGTGAAGGCCTTTTCCTTACGGCGCACAGCTACTTTGCTAAGAGACTGGGTCGACGGTCTGTACACCCAACCTTATAAGAGGAAAAGTCAAACAGACGGAGCAGCCTCGAACTTTGTTTGTCCCTAGCTTCACAGCTAACTGGAGTATTCTCTCGTTGCACTGCAGCTAGCCAACGACAAAGAACAACTTGCCACATTAAGGAAAACTTGGGGATCTTTCAACCTGGACCCTATTATCTGGGTGTAAGGGACTAATGCGGACAACATTTTTTAAATTGATCCTGTATTGATCGAGAACGCTGCAGCCGTTATCAGCAAAAACGGTCTGCAAAGTAATCCTTTGGGGCAATTACGCCCTTCAATGTACGTCCTCTGAAAGTGCTTGTTTTTGCCACTGACAGAATATAATCAGATTATATTCTAACGTTATGGAATGATCCCTACAGAGAAGTAAAACTTATTTCTTTACCCTTTCGCTTGAACACGGTCTGTTTGTTATTGTGTCTAACCAGGTCTCGCTCAATGAGAAGTCTCGTGAACGTACCAATGTGGTTCAAAGTGAAGACGTGCATACAGAAAACAAACACTTGAACAAACCCAATGGTCCGTTGGGTTTGTTGTTTCACTAGCAGGGGCAGCCATACTGCTACTTCTGCTGCTTTTGCTGCTGTAGAGCAGCAGAATTATCCCACATTTAAACTACAGCCAGCTTCTCAAATATGAACTATGTTCCATTGTTTGCTGAAATATTAATGACTTTTTATATTATGTGTTGGAACCATACCATTATTTTATGTGATGGATGTGACGCAGCACAGTAATGACTGTGAGAGGGTATATGTTCAACAGAAAAACCAGCATCACTTACATGTGATTCAGGGAGCTTTGGATGCCCACAGAACATCAAACAGGGAAATTCAATCACGGCCACGTTCCGCAAATCACTTAACTGAACACTTGTATTCTGCAGTATGTTTATGTTCTTAGTTATATACCAAGGTACAATACAGACATTTATATTACATGAGCAGAGCTTCATCTCCACTCAATTAACCACATGGTTGCACTTTAGGTTTTGGTCTTAATATTAGTACTAACTAACTACATGTGTTCAAACCATCTAATAATAAACCTAACTAGAATAATCACATTATAAAGCAAAACAGCATCTTTATATGATTAAATAATTTGATTACATTAAGTCAACACTGTAATTAAAATAAATGAAGATAATTGGTATAATTTCAATAATTTGAGTTCATATTTTATACAAAGATTTTAAATTGTACCCGAAAACATGTTTTAATTTAATTCAGTTGTGGTGAATACATTTCAGCAGATGTTAAAATAAACGTGTCTCTGCTACTTGTTATGTCTCACCAGAGAGCGATAACAAGGCGCTGCTCTGAACAGTGATGGAGTGTGTAACGCTCCAGGTTTATGAGAGTATTCAGTAAAGAGCACTCTGAGCCTTGTAAAGCCAGCAGGAATCCAGAGAACACCTCCCCTCCACCAACGTAAAGGTTTCTATTAGATACACCTGCTGCTTCTCAAAAATGACTTCAGCATGAAGACACACTTCCCCGCACACACCTTTCTCCAACCAGACGTACCTGCTTAAGATAAGATACAATACGCTAAAAGAGGCAAGGCAACATTATTTATACAGCACTATTCAAACACAAAGCCATTCATAGTGCTTTACAAAGGAAGAAATCACACAAAACATTAAAAGGATAACCATTGAAAGACAATACATAAAAATATGATGGTGAGAGAGTCAATTTAGTGCAGACATAAATTTTTTATTAGAGCTGCGGCAAACTGAAATGTTTTGAGCCCTGATTTAAAAGAATAAAGCATTTAGGCAGACCTCACTTGATCTTGAAGTTTGTTTCAGATCTGTGCTGCATTACCTAAAAGTTGCTTCACCATGCTCGGTTGAAACACTGGGAAGACGTACTTAATTAATCCCAGACAGGAAAGAGAAGACCCTTAGGTATAATGGTGATTAACATATGGTTTAAATTATGTAGCATAAAGCCTACTGTTAGAAATGTTTTCCTCGACTGTAATATTTACGTTTATTTTTGCATTTACATTCACCTTACCTAACCTTAACCTTAGTCATGTTGTATATTTGCCATATTTGTTTAGCTTAGTTTTTACTCCAACTGAATTGTACTGTCATGTCTTCACTCACTGTCACTACAGGAAGTACAGGATTCTAATAGGAATTACGAAGAGATACAGAAAATGTATACAAACAAAACATATTCAAAAAATATATCTATACAAACAAGTAGAAATGTAAACAGAGTTAAAATACTGTTGAGGTGTACATTACTGACAGCATATATGTTCTTCTACTAAATACTTTCGTTTAGTAAGTCTACTAAATAGTTACAATATGTAACATTGACACTATTGACATTATATTTTGAGACGAGCGCAATTATTCTGTTTTGACAATTACAAGCAACGATGCATGCGTTTGCAATTTATTAATTGTTATTAATGGTTGCAATTTTTAAACCAGCTCATGTCTGTGTTGAAGTCCTTCTGAACTCTAAGCTGTCTCCATCTTTTAAATGCAACTCCAAGATATACCTATGTTTAAGCATGGGTGTGGTCGGGGAGCTTTTCAAAAGAGGACGGGTCTTTTAAGGTTGGTTAGATTCTAGTACAATCTCAATTGATCCAGTTTGTTTTCTTGCTTCCATGGCTGCAGCACGCTGGGTTTGTGTGCCAATTTGTTTCATATCTGGCAACCCGGGGTACTCTGAGAATATTGAATCATAACAAACAGGCCAAAAAAAAAAAAAGTTCCATCCCGGCACAGAAATTTCAAAGGAAAACATACTGGCTTTAGCATTGTTTTAAGAGAAACCAGTGTTTCGACTTAGCATGTTTCCTTAAACTTTGCTGACATATCATGATCATTTTATGATTTAGTAGAGTACATTTGTTACATATAGCTCCTTTAACAGTTATACTTACTTGACATACAAAGAAATAAGCCTAGTTCCTGAAATGCTCTTAAATTACACAATTGTGCTCCTGGTCCTGTAAGTGTTCTGGGACTTACGAGACATAATTAGGAAAATTACCTTGCAAACATGCTTTGATTATCATCTGATAATGAACTGAATTCTCCACCGGTGCAAACCTTCACACTCACTCTTTTTATTTACCCTACAATTCAACAACAATGACTAATGCGGCTACAAACTTAACAGACTAACAGAGTAACAGAGATAAAGTAAATAACAACTATCTCAGCGTCCTTCAACTCAACTCAAGTTATTTGAGAGGGAAAAACCAGCCCTCCAGGCCACCAAAAGAAGAAACATTGTTGATTTAGGACACTTCCATAATAAAAACATATATTTACACATTTCTCAAAAAAGCCGAACAGATGGAACAAGAAGGAATGCTTTAACAGCTTTCTTAATTTCCTTGCATTCACATGTGACAAACTTACTAAATGCACAATTTCCCCCACATTTTGGCAAATGTGGCCAGTAATGGTCATCCTTGGGTTTGTGTGTGTTCAGTAGTCTTGGGCTTGGGGGGGGTAGGTCAAATCTATTCCAGCTACAAAGAGGCAGAGAGCAGAATGGGTTGGTGGGGATTAAACCAGGGATTTGCTGGTAAAACAGAGGCGTGCATGAGCAGGGTGCTTGGACTGTTCCCTGACAGCCGGCCAGGCTAGCAAGATGCTAATAGAGTATGTTAATCAGAGAGAGAGAGAGAGCAAGAGAGAGAGAACGATAGGGAGAAGAGAGAGAGAAAGAGAGGGGGGAGAGAGAGAAAGAGAGGGGGGAGAGAGAGAAAGAGAGAAAGAAAATATAGCGAGAGACAAAGAAAGAGAATGAAGGAGAAAGAGAAAAATGCAAGACAAAGAGAGAAACAGAGGACAGACGAGGGAGCCAGATGTATCAGCACCCTTATGTGCCTCTGTTCTGCATATTACGTTCAGGGCACATGAATGAGTTGCACATCCACACTGGTACATTGGTTGGTAGCATTACAGTTAGCACTCAGGTACCCCAGCCTACCAGCCGGGCCAGTTTCAGTAGTGTAGCCCTTGATCACTATTACAGTCCAAGGGGCTTGACAGGACTTATTAAATGACACCCCTTAACCCAGAGCCCCCAAACTGGGAGAGAAGACATCCTCCTCCTTCTCCTCTCCCTCCTCTTCATCCTCCTCCTCCTCCTCCTCCCATCCCAACAACCCAACAGGAAGAGGAGGATAAACCTTGAGAAGAAACACACAGGATACAACTGCAATGGATGTCAAGTGGGCTGACCTGGAAAAATATCTTCATCTAAAACTAAATGTATAACGTATGCTAAAATACATAACTGAAAAAATAAAATATAAAATTCCTATACCTTATTTTCTAATAAATAGTATAATAGTCTATAACACCCTTAAAATAATTGCTTGGAAATCCCACACTGAACCAGGAAGGAGAAATTCTATAGCATATCTCAAACAACCCATTTACTTTTCAAGTTATTATACTAGAGAAACAACCTGGTTTAGCAGCAACCTCAATATGTACATACATTGTCTAAGTTATTAATTACATGTGCTTATTGTAAATTAAGTTTTTTTTTGGTAAAGGAAGGACAGATAATACTATGTATTTAAACTGTAAGAATCATCTACTCTACATTCAAAGCACATTATAAGACAGGTTTAGTCTTAATGAAATCACACAAATGTTCCTTCCAACAAAAGACTGAAAAGGCTTTAAAATAGATGACTGCGAGTCTGCACAGCCCATGGATGATCAGTGATTTCGTTTTAGATAAGACTCTTCACAAAGCTACGCAAGTGTCAACTGTTTCTTGTTTCATATTTCAATTTCACATGTATGGTGACAATGGAAAAAAGGTTTTTAGACGTATGTTCGTAATGTAAGCAAAACAAACATGTATTTTTTTTTACATCCCACATTTCCCACTTGGTTATTCTACACATAAAAAGACCAAAACACACTGTTGTGCATTTTGGTCTAGAATGACTCCCGTAGCAATTTTTTCCTCTATTTGTGGAGGGGTGGGAAAGTGGACAACCAGCAATTATTCTGATAAAAAACGCCGTTAGTAGTGCTGTGGGATTTGAAAAGACTGCAGAAGGGAGCCGTCTGCGAGTGAAAAGTTATTGGCTCAATTGGCCTCTTCGACGAGAGCATAGAACAATGGCGCTCTTATACCGAGCGCTTTGACTACTTTGTTGCGGCTAATGGAATAGAAGTTGGGAAGATAGTGCCCACCTTTTTGAGTATAATGGGTCCACAGACTTCCAGCTTGCCACGCAATGTGCTGCAGCCAACAAAGCCAGGCAGTAAAACATGAAATTTGAAATTGTGGACATACTGACAAACCATTTTTCACCCAAGCTTGCAGAAATGTGATTGCACATACCCAACCAGGAAGAGGTTGAGTCTGTCACCATGTTTGTTGCAGCATTGCACAAGTTAGCTGAACACTGAATTTATGGATGCTCTAAATGACACATTGAGAGACAGGCTTGTGTGTGGATTAAGGATTGAAGCAGCCCAAAATTAATTACTCACAGAAAGCGAATTGACTCTTGAAAATGCCATTAATGTTAGTATAACGATGGAAATGGCATCAAAAGAAGCCCAGCAGCTAAATTCTAAAGAGAGAGTGTACATATTCAGAAACCAAACGCACAAGGCCCATTTTTTTCGCTGTGGACAATCTGGACACCTTGCATCTGCATGCTGTAAAAAATGGCCATGTAGAGCGGGCATGCAGGAATAAAAAGAGCTCAAAGACGGAACATAAAAGAGACTTTGTAAAAAACAAACAGAAAATACATGTTCGCACAGTTGAGCATGGTAATGAGAGACGTAGTGATTCTTCAGAGGATGAATTTCCTGCTATCGTAAATACTGTGTGGATAATGAGTGTGGATGAGAGCTCTGAAGGCTATTGGGCTAAACCCAAGTTGGAGGGACATTCGGTGAAAATGCAGATAGACACTGGATTGAAGGCATCACTAGTGTCGCAACGAACAAATGCGACGATGGACTCAAAGTTCACACAAGCACACATAACCCTCTCAATAAATGCAAAGCGTATAAGAGACAGGGGTAACGTATTCATAATTAATGGTAGAGGACAGGATATTAACAACGCCGGTTACAATCTAACCAAAGCAAGAATAACCGGTCACTCTTAATCCCAGCGTAATGCTTGGACACCACCGGGTGACAGCAGAGATAGGCTTAAACGAAGAGCAACATTACGAATCGTAACACAATCAACGCACAATATCCCACGACCGAAAATAACTGGTGATGTTCTTGGGGAGGAACGCAGGATTGGGTCTTAGCAGCACAAAGGAGCTGTCCTCGTTAAGTAACAAGCAGCTCGGGCTGACAGACAGAGCGGCCAACTCACCGGCGCATTGGGAGAAACCAAAGCCAATAAGAGAAGAGCGCCGTCTTAAAAGACAGAGCATCCAAAGGGGCTTGAGCCAGAGGATCGAAAGGGTCCCTCGATAACCCACACAACACGGTGGGAAGATCCCAACGTGGTGTAAGCACGCGAGAAAACACTTTGGACTTTGCTGTTTTCAGCACATTCGTATGACATTAAGTATCGCAAAGCAGACTCTCAGACTCTGGTTTATCTAGATTGCCACTCCCTGTCACAAAGCCAGAGTCCTGACCTGTGACGATGCGGCGATTAGGACGTTAATCGCGCCGTCACCCAATCAAGGGTTATGTGTGATCGGCATCTTTCTGTTATATAGGTGTGCATCGGTATCTCACGTGTGCTTTGCTATAAAAATATATATATATTATACGTAGTTTGATTTGTATTTCACCAGTTTCAGAAGTATCTGAAACGTCCGTACCCAGAAGTCGATGTCATCGCATGGTTAAGTAACTACAAAGAAACATAGATTGCAGGATGCTTGTTTATTGAATTTAAGGCGCCACACAATTCATAAATAAGTCAACATTCCATTCGGTATCCTGTGTATTCCAGTATTTTCCTGTATGCTATATGATGAAGTTTACTTACCAATGCGCTCATCTTAAAGGGGTACGCACCCACGGGTGAGGATTTATAAAGGCGTCAGGCGTGCCACATGATGGACTAACCCATTCGGTTAGGGGTTTTTCACCCATAATATTTATAAGCAGTGTTGTGCAATGACCAGCTGTTTATTAATGTGTGTACGTTTAATTGTATTCAATATGGTTTTCCTGCATGTCCCTATGAACTAGGTTAAAAGTATTGTTTTGAACTTTGTGTATGATTGGTATTGCCATGTGGGCGGGGCTAGCTGAAGCTAGCCTATAAATATCATGCATGTCAAGCGTTTGGAAGAGAGTAGGCTACCTGTATGGTGGACCTAAGGCTCAGTCTGAGCAGAGGGACCGTTTTAGGTCAAGGGAGTGATTCTTGTTATATTGTTTTGTGTTGTTTGTTGATTAATAAATTATCTATAGGTTTAAGTTTGGTCTCTCTGAAGCCTTCATTGGCCTGGCACAGTCGCATTATGACACAACCACTGTGGACTTATTCTACTTCAGGGAGGTAGAAAGAGCACCTGTTTCAGCTGTACAGGTAAAAAAGGAGACCTGCAATGACTCCGAGGTATCTGCGGTCATGGACATCATCATCAAGGGCCAATCTGCTGGTGATAACTCAAACCTGTAACCCTTCCTCGGGAGGAGGTTGGAGCTGTCTGTCCAGTCTGGGTGTTTGCTTTGGGGAAGGAGGATGATTATTCCACTGTCACTTCGCATACTGGTGTTGCAGCAACTTCATTCAGGGAGTGGCATATGAATAGTAGTATGAATGAAGAAAATAGCGATAAGCTTTCTTTGGTGGCCATTTATGGATAAGCTAATTGAATAAGATATAGTCAAAAACTGTTGATCTTGCAACACAGTCCGAAACAACCCGTAAATATCTCCTCTTCACCCCTGGGAGTTCCCACAGGAGTCATGGCAGTGTGTGCACATTGCTTCCGCGGGACCATTTGAGAACAGAATGTTCCTGGTTGCTGTTGATGCACACAGTAAATGGCCTGATGTGGCTATCATGAGATCAACCACCACAGAGAAGACAATCGTGAAGCTAGGGGAAATGTTTAGTTGCTTTGGATGTCCTGCACAGCTAGTCTCTGACAATGGACCTCAACTTGTCTCACAGGAAATTGCTGGATTTCTACAAGCTAATGGAGTGCAGCACATTAAGTCAGCTCCCTACCAACCCGCAACAAACTGTCTTGCTGAAAGATTTGTCCAGACACTGAAACATGCATTGAAAACAACATAAGGGCAAGGAACACATCAGAGACTGCACAACTTTCTGCTAAACTAGCGCAACAGTCCACATGCAACCACAAAGACATCTCCTGCTAGCCTGATGCTAAAGACAGACCTGCCGCCACCTTTGACCTCTTGAAACCCTCAGCGGTGAAGGACAGTGTTCAACGTCAACAGGAGAAACAGATTATGCGCAGAGGACAACAGGCCAAAGACAGAGTTTTCACCTCAGGAGAATCTGTGTTGGCGAGGAACTACCGCGGCAAACCTAAGTGGGTTCCTGCCATTGTTATTGCACAAACTGGACCAGTATCCTATACAGTCCAAACGGCTGACAGTGTCTGGAGAAGACACGTTGATCAACTTCTACAGACCCCACCAGTGCCTGCAGAGCTGCCTCTTGGAGATTCTTCAGATGCACTTATTAACACACTGGTTCACCTGCCCACACAAGTGCAGAACTCAACCTCATCAGAGACAACAGTTCCAGCTGTGGATGTGACTGAAAAGTTGAGACAACTTCCTTCCTAAGAGAGCGACGGCCTCCTGCATGTCTGGAGGTTAGATTAGTGCCTGAGCCTAGTTAACGGGGCAGAATAATCCCTTGGGGCACATCCAGGGGATTGAGGTGGTCTACCTTCATCCCTAGGTTGGTGTTATTCTAAATTCCTAAATTGTTAATTCTATAGAACATCCATTGTAAGAGGGGAGGAGATGCTGTGTATTTTGGTCTAGCAGGGGGGGAACCAAAGTGAATTATGGGTAACCTACATGTCCATTCTCTGTGTGTTAGCCAAGCTGCTATGTAACGTGCTGCAATTCAGAATAAACAGTTAACGTTAAATCAAAGTAATTTATAAGTGTTATACAGGCAACATACAACAGTTGAAGATATAACACATACAAAAACAGAATGAGGTGTTTGAAGCTTGTTTTAAATTGGACGAGTCACTACTTGTGTGTGCCAAACAAAATGCAATGTGTTAAGTTTGTTTCATGTTGGCATACATAGATTTAGATAGGATACCAATGGGTGTCGGACATTCTTGACTCTGTATATTTAATTGACATTGGGTTGTCCTCTTTCTGACAAATGAGTTTGCAAAAAACATGTACCTTTGAACCAAACCCATTGTGCGGACATTGAGTGATAATTCAAGGTGAGAACTTTTATATTCCTATACTACCATTTGCTGACACACGACGATGCATACCACATTTCATTTCATACCTGACTTTTGAGTATCGGATATAATGAGATACAGTTTAGCTGGAAGCTTTATTTTTTTCTTTTCGTGATTGGTTTTTTAGTCTGTTTTGCAGATTAGTATTCCGTGAAAGTCCTTGCCATGCATTTACATAACATTTATTCAACCCTTTCCTTCTCGCTGTCTTGATATAAAAGCGCTAAATTGTGACAGCATGAAACCGTGAAGATGGAATTTACATTTAGCTAACACTACACACCTTATTTGAACACCTTCAGTAGAATGACAGCATGTGTTGGAGTTACATGCATTTGTTATCAACCTATTTTAGAAGATATAGCATGAATGTAACTCACCTGAATAAGCATCAGTAGACAAAATGTGTAAAACACAAGTGTAAAACACTTGGGTTGATGTCAAGCTCATGAAGCATCTGGGGGGCAGGGGGGGGGGGGGCAATGGGAGGGGG
>JAOPJO010000034.1:14041767-14052347 GCA_027123675.1 Molva macrophthalma | reverse complement strand
GTGTGTGTGTGTGTGTGTGTGTGTGTGTGTGTGTGTGTGTGTGTGTGTGTGTGTGTGTGTGTGTGTGTGGTTGTTGAATGCTTGACTCTCTCTCTCACACACTCACACACACACACACACTTTACGGTATGAAATCATTGCTTCCACCATGAATAATAGATCTGTCCTGCTGAAAAAACAATTTGACCATGTAAAACTGAAAGGTGATAAATGTATGCATATGTATGATTTCATATATATATATATTCATTCTGACAAGTCACGTTTTTGGTATGGCTGACAAAATGTGACCCCAGTTAATGTAACGGAGAGATTTAATCGCAGATATTGTTATTATAAGTGAGTAAATGGTTATATCACACCAACTTAATGAATGTCAGTTTGGACACTGGTTTTCTGTGGAATTAATATTTGATATTTTTGGTGCCATGGCGCGAAAGTCAGCCTTGGATAGGAAAACAAAACAATTTGATAGATGAATCTTGTTCTATTTTGATACTTACAGCTGAATGGCTGGAATGTTCCGATTATTGTGCTCTATTCTTCGTCAGCATAGAAGGAATCTCGTGCTTCAGTCGGATTTCTCTGTCAGAAATGTTTGTGATACAAAAAGTAGAACAATTATTATATAGACCGTTTATAAAGACCGTTCTGTATAATGTTGCAGACTCAGTGTTAGAATTGTGACTGATATGCTGTTGGCCTTCTTAAATCAAAAAACACAATGAATGCCTAGGTTTTTGAATACTTTCAAATTAAACCATTTGTTATTATCTCTTTCACCACTGCAAAGACTGAAATAATCTCTTTAATGAGTCTTGAGTCTTTTCAATCTAAAATACTGCAACCTTGATCATGACCACAAAAACACACACCAAGACAACGTAAATTCCAAACACTCAACTCAAGAACTTGGTATAGATGGTCTTGGTCATATTCGGACCTTAGAGGAGATATTTAATGTATTTCCATGTAAATGTTCACTAGTGACTGTATCTCTTGGTAGATTTACTGTGTGTGGTTGTGTGTGTGTAAGATCCCAAAACAGCTGTTCCACTTAAAACACTGAGAGACTGGTCAACCTTTCCAAGTATTCTCCAAGTACTCTCTAAGTATTCCCTCCAGTATTAATAGTATTCCTCCCTTTTGTGTAGTGAGCTCATAACTCGTTTGCCGACGCCAGCGCTTTCTTTCTCCTCCGAAAGGTTAGGGTAATATTTATCTACCCAGAATGCATCTGTGACCTTGAAACATGAGGAAAACATGATCATCATCAAAATGGCCAAACATGGGATGACAAATACTTTGGTAGCACTTTGACGCCTGCCGTCCAGTGTGAGAATCGGCAAGATCGAAAGAGACAGATGTTAAATGAACTGAAATCACATACGTATGGAATAAAAATCTGACCGATTTAAAATCTGGGGTAATCGCTGCAGACCTAGGCTGAAATCGGTCAGGGCGTCGGGCTTCCGGTTCTTTCTAGTCTTGCTGACGTCCTCTCCAACAGCCAATTACGATCACTTAGCACACACAAAGACCTAATTGCCATCTGTTCTCTGTCAAATCTCACTAAAAGTAACGTGGGTGGAAACAGTGTGGGATTAATAGGAACATTGAGCAACATTTCATGAGGGATAATTTCCCTCATGAAAAGGAAAAATAATTTCAATTATTTCCCTAGTTTGAAATCTGTCACAGTTTTCCAATGAAAGCATCTACAGCTTGATGTGTTGCTAAAGTTTGTGTATGGGAGAGCAGGCGCAACACTGACAGAACATTAATGAGCCCCCCTGCCACTGCGGCATGTCTAAATAATGAAAAGGATTAATATTGCATTCCGAGAGGGAGACATTTTAATGGCTGCCGTGAGGTAGGAAAGGCACACGCCCGGAGGTCTGTTAGCGACATATTGCTTTACAGCCAGGTAGAGGCAGACAGGAATGCCAGTCTCTCTCTCTCTCTCTCTCTCTCTCTCTCTCTCTCTCTCTCTCTCTCTCTCTCTCTCTCTCTCTCTCTCTCTCTTCATTTAGGTGATTAAACAATTCTTAAAAAAAGATATCATAAAAGAGTTGAGCTAACAGCAACACACCGATAACCTAGACCTACCCTGTAATGACAAAATGTTAACTGTGAAAAAACAACTAAAATAACTGTGTTTATCCTTTATCCCTGTGTTTAACATTTAGGTTCTTGCTTGTTTTTTTATATACCATAACACCACCCTCTTTTTTGTAAATTCACTTCTTAAATATTTTATTTATATGTTCATTACTTGATCTGATGTATCTTTTTTTCCTTTTTTGAATAATCTTGATTTAGTTTTATCTAACCATAATCATACCTTGTTTGTATCTTCACTTTGTTTCAGCTCACAATATTTGTTGTGATACAATAGATCTCTTTTTGGCTGGTCACATTATGGCTGACTTTAGGAGAGCCTTATGGCCAGGCTATAATGCCCTCAGGTATTTATAAGGCTTTTAAGGCTTTTAAACGCGGCTGAACTGACATTGACACCGACTGACACCGACTGAAGTGTGGCCGGCTATTATCTTCGGTGTGGGATGAAAATTTTTTTTTTGAATACAGATGCTGGAAAGTAGAGTGTTGTAGAGATGCAGTTCAGCTTTGAATAATAACTTATTGTAATGGAATATGATTATACAGGTCAGCTTCTGAAAACACAGAGGTAGCTGTGACCCCGTATTTATCTTGACCAACGCCTCTCGTGTTTCAAACATAATTCGAAAAATAACGTGCTGGATTATCTTTGCATTATCAATTGTTTTATTATCAAATTTGTAGATAAAGTCTCTAAATCAAGTACCCCAGTCTCACAATCCCCCCCACATCTCTGCTACCTTTAAAATGTTCCACCATTTAAACATGTAAACCCAGACTATTAGACTGACAACTCTGTTTTTTCAGAAATGGCTCTGAATGTGAAAGGGCTGGAGACTGTGCATTCACATCAAATATGATGAATAGTCTTTGGCAAAAATGGACCTGTTGAGTTGGCACAGGCCAGATGAGGAGTGCTGTGTCAGAGGACCAAGGCAGCCTGTCAGATCAGACTGATTGGCATTATTACTGGTTGAAATATAAGACCAACTGATCCTTTATTCTGTTTCATGAGGACTTCAGGACAGGGTATGAATGTACGTATACACTTTAAAGTGTAAAAAGTGCACTTTTACACTTAAAAGTCATTGATTTTTTAAGTTGCTATCTCGATAGCATAGGTACGCCATGGATTTAGCCAATCCAAAAAATAATTAATAGGCGATTAAAATAAAATACATTTATTTAAAAGAAGAATAAATATATCTATGCAGATTGGTATACATATAGGATTACTGGTGGTAAACATGCAACTAGAACTAGTGAAGAACCGAACAGTAAGCTTTGTGTAAACACATGTTCTTCAACACTAATAAAGCCAGGTAGAACCTGTCTCTCTACCCTGCAGGTCCGTGTAGAGCAGCTTGTCCCGCGACACCGCGCATCACAGAAGGGTGTTATGGGTAGTGACGCTGCGGTACGTTGTGAACCTGTGTCTCCCCCGTCTTTAAAAACATCTCATCATTAAACTTTGATACCTGATCCTCGCAGACTACCCTGAACTACCACTCACACGGTGTCTGTGTGTGTGTGTGTGTGTGTTTGAGACATCCAATAGAACACATGACCTGCTCCCTATGTTCACCTAATAGGGCTTCATCAGATGGGTACCTTGGTCTTTCTCAGCACCATTATGGACTTTTTACTACACAGGAAACACATATCAGGGTAGAGCGGCAGTGTCAGATACTGCAGCGCTGTTAGCTGGAGTGGGGAAGCTGTGGTGTAACAAGCCACTCCGTGACTTAACAGGTTGGGGGTGCGATCCATTCCCCTGCCCTCGTGCACACACTCTGATCATTAGCTCCTCTTTTAGCGGTATACACATTGATTACAAGAATGTTTCGGTTTGCGACCCGAGTTTGCGATCAAAAAATTATTGCGTATTCAAAGAAGTACTTTATAATGGAAAAATTCTGTATTTCTTATATTATGATTTAGAGTTGGTTTGTTTTTCCCCTATTGATGATAAATGTTTGGAAAAGTCTAAAAGCCTGTGTGTATTTCATATATATAGTAGGCCTATGGGCTCTTTCAGTTCATGTCAGTAAGTTCTTAAAGTAGAATTTATGAGGGATTAGATGCATTCTGTTAGTGTGAGTGGAGCTTTGTGCCTTTGTGGGTCAAGGAGGTGTTGAGGGCTGTTCAGCGTCCCATTATGCTCCATGAGAGGTTTTACATAACCGTCACCCTTTCATACTGCAGAGTACCACTATTCTTACAGGCTACACCAGGTATGTGATTTGCATCAGTACGTCCTATTTTGCATAGTATCTCCCCTATTTTATAGTGGTGATAATTTTGAGTCAATGTTATCCATCCACAATCTAAGCCATCCAATTCTCTTTCCATATCTTCATCTCAGTCATCTGTCCATCCAGTCATTATCCCATCCCCCTCTGTCTGTTTATCCTCACATCCACTTATCCATCTATCCACCTGTCAATCATCCATGGTCCACATCCTCAATGTGCCTCTCAAGGTCGTCATTGCTTTGTGTTGTTTTTACAGCAGCCCTCCTCTAATGGCCTAAAGCTGATATGAACATGATGGAAGCATGTCAGCAGGTGTCTTCCCCCAGGCCAACATTTTGATCTACTATCCTCCAGACATGACACTGATTACCATGTCACAATCATTTATAGATCAGAGTGGGCCGGTAGTGCCCTTTGACAAATTGATGGTTTGGTCCTAACAAGCAAAAGCACTAACAGACAGTTGGTTGTCATGTGATAACAAGCAATTCCAATCGGCTGTTAATAATCAATCAATTTCTGTGCATCTCAACCCAACCCTACTTTCTTATCTCTCTTGACGTCCTGTCCATAATGGCACAAAGTTCATGAAAAATAAATAAAAAGCAAATAGCGAATCGCTGAATGAAGTTGAAGCAATTGATATGTCTTTGGGTACCTTGAAAGGCACTTCAAACCAAATGTATTATTATTATTATTACTATTATTATTACTAAATGCTACAGCTAGAGTGAATGGCATGTAGACAAGGACGAGAGCGTCAAGCCTTGAGCGATTAAATATGTATTTTTTCTCTCCATGGCACACTAGGCCCTCTATTATTTTGTGGTCCCATGGACGTAAAATACAGCAAAATTATAAGGGCCATCATTCCTGTAGTAGGAGGGTTTTTAAGGCTTGACACCCTCAACATTAACATTTGCTCCATACTTTCCCCACACATCATTTAACTGGGGTTTCAACCTGTAAGTTGCCCTTCAACCCCTGACCCTTCAGCCCCTCATCACCATTTTGAGAACGCTCCCTTCAGTTGCCTGTATCCCCTCTTGGGTTTAACGTTTGCACGATTAGATGTTGTTTTTAGCAGTAAGACCTGCTTACCCTATGTTCATACTATAATTAGTATTTGGTATAAGGCCACATTAACTTTTTTTAATATTCAGACCTCCAATGGAAAAACAAAAAGGCCCAAAACATGAAGCATGCCACACTGTTTACAGATCTTGTAAAAGGTCAGAGGATACTTTAAAATTCAGACCACCATTGGGAAACAAATCCCAAAAGAAGCCATTTACTGACAGTAATGTTGTGTCCAGAAGTAGCTCAGAGGATGAACCCAGTATGTACACTATGGATTGAGTGCTCAAGCTCTCATTCTTTACAAGTTGAAGTATATTGTATTGCTACACAGCTAGGCTTGTGGAACTTACTCCCAGTACAGAAGGAATTTGGTTTTCGCAGTATATACAACAATTAGTGCTGGCCCGAATACATAATTTCAAGCTTTGAATATTCGAAAGTCAATTCATACTGAGTATCCTTCCCTGCCTGAATCGGAGCCAGCAGAGACCACTGCTGAAGAATCCCATTTTAATTAACTGATTGTTTTTCCTACAGTTTTATTTTAATAATGAAAAAGCAAAACTACAATATCAGGTAGGCTATCTGTGTGGACGCTAGTGGCTTGAGGATCCAACTCTGTTATGGCAGAGCTTCAATGTAGCCTTAAGTTTCCATAGACACACGGCTTCCATGAGTAGGCCTACTTCCAATTATCAAACAGCAAATAGATGGATTGAACATTGTGCAAATCTTGATGAAAATGCACTGAAGGACTACCACTATTCATCGTAGATTAATCACACAGGCTATGTATTGTGGGTGATGGATCGCCATAAAAGGAAAAAACATTGCTACCTGTTCAATTCACGTTTATTGAATTTTAATCTGTTAATATTAGTAGGTAAAGCTTTTTTGTATATTTTGGCTTCATTTGAACATTGAAATAGCTGCTAAATAAGTTTATTATTCAAACCCTTCTAATACATTTGATCCCCCCGCTTGCCGCAACCTCTTATTTCTATGGCAGTGAAGTACTATTGCGAGCGCCACCATGGAAAGCAAGATCCTGGGAGAACCCTTTAATATTGAATAAATCGTATTCATTTTCAACCAGTTAGTTGAACGTCTGCCTCTGTCGGTCTTGTCAATTCTTACACCTGACGGTAGGAGTCATTTGCTACCGTGTTCTAATAATATATCCGAATAAAAAATGTACAAAGGATAATTCCATCATCCCATGTTTGGCCAGCTCATTTTGATGATGGCTACAGTTTTCTCAAAAGAAGCGTTGACGTGAAGCATTCGTGAAGGGATGGCCTTACATATCATTTTTTATTTTATCACTGGGATATCACTGGCATATCTGGACAAAATGGAACTTCTACCTGCGGTGGTTTGCAAAGATGCATTGGCATTCAAATAATCTAAAATATTATTATTATTATATATATTTATTTTCCTCCAAAAAAAGCTAAGCACACGAATACTGAATTGAGATTCAAATTCATACCTAACGAACGAATATTGAAATATTCGGGCTCAGCACTAACAACAATAGTGTAAAACCAGGACAAGAAATGCCAGTAGAAAAACAGGACAGAACAAGAACACTGACATGGTACATATATTGGCGTTGTACATCATGGGTTAGATGCTCTCTCATTAGGTATTCCCTGATCAGAGTTTCTAACATCCATGCTTTGCACAGACGGAGGAGGTCATGGTTTGACCCTTCAGATCCATGGTTTTAATGTCTTCTAGGAAGAAATTATGGGCTATCTTTAGCAGTACCCTAAAGAGCCTCCACAAAGTGACTGAAAATATGCACAGTCACGATTAACTGACAAACTAGATATGTCTAGATAATTAATGAAAGAAAACTGAAACCATGGACAAAAATGTTTCTTTAAGACATCCTAGAACTTTGTTCAAGACAATTGTGTTGAACTTTTTGTTTTTGAAAGATTTTTAGACCATTTTGTCCTCAGATCCATCTGTGTATAGATGTATCTGCGCTGGTAATCCATCTGGGCCAGTAAACCCTGCATCCATCTTGTGGTGTCTGTTTCCAATCCCCCATGCTTTCCAGGAAAAAAGAAAAACCCAAACCCTGAGCCGTGCCCCGACTGAGCTTGGCTGTACAATTCATCTGAGATTTTGTCATTATCTGTCGTCTGGACATAATAGCTCTCAAAGTGGCTCATAATGTCCCATCATCTTGAGAGAAAAAAGCCTTTTTGATCAAATAAACAAAGCAATATCTCTTTGAAGTGACTCTCGTCTCGCCCCCTTGTTGGGCATCTGTTACAATGGAAAGACATAAGAATGGTCACCCAATGACACAGGGCAGGTCGTCCTCTGACTCCACAGAGACAGCTGCTGCTGATGTTGTTGCCATGGCGACCTCAGACGGCGCTTGTACTGGTCATCTTTGGGTTAAGGCGAGTGTTCAGTGAGAAAAGACAATTGGTTGACACGTTGGTGAATGGTCCACTAGTGATGGGCTCACTAGATGCACAACACACATACCTTGATGTAAGCTCTACCATACGCCTGTCTTATAAGGGTACTCTGGGGGTTAAAGTGTTGGGACTCCCTGTCTAAAGGTGCTGTGTTCAAAATCCTAATGTCTGGCATCCCTGAACAAAATGCATAACCCCTACCTGTTTATTATTTGTATGTATCAACATATATATCACCGAAGATCGCTTTTGATAAAAGCATCTGGTAAATGGTGAAATAGTAGATGAGAAATAAAGTCTGATTGGCTACTTTCAGGAATTTCATTCTTGCTTGTTGTGCAAAAACATCGACTCTTCCACAATCTAAACAGATGAGCCCCCCACGCACCTGCATCTCCTTTGACCAATTATGTCCAATTAGACAAAGCAAATAATCAGACCAATTTCTAAACTGATTGGGCGTCGCTTACAAACTGAAAACCGTTTTTAATTGCAAGAGTGTACATTATGAGTACTATAGAGTTTTCTGTTTGTTTCTAATTAATCCTCCACGCATGTGTTATGCAGGTCAGGTTTAGCTGCAGCATGTTCAGCGGTGTGCTGTAAACACGGAGCCGGGCTCCAGCAGAGAGTAGGAGGAGTTAACCGCTGATGATGCATAGCTCAACATCACAGCAGATTGCCTACTGAACAAACCCCTCCTGCACCACACACATGCTGCAGCTCATTAGGATAATTGTGATTAATAGAAGAGAGAATCAACACACACATCTTCCCATGGTGGCCTCGTGTGTTTTAATGGCCAGGTTTATCTGTGCTCTCTCAAAGAGGAATAACTATATGAAAGTGCATAGTGGGGTCACTTTCCCCTCGCAACCAAAGGCAAGTATGCAACATAGTTGTCAAGGTTACGGCGAGCTCGCTTCGTATCTGCTGTGCGCGATGTCGTCTCCCAGGAGTGTTTGGTGAACACTAGGGGGTGCTGATCACCTCATTTTGATTTCCCCCGATAGGCAGAGGGGGTTTAAAGGATTTTAGAGAGTTGTAGCCAATTCAGCGGTCTTTCTACTGGCCATGTTCACTCACATGGACCACTGGTTATTACCACTAGGGGCGCTAAAACTAGTGGTCCAGACCAATTAGCTAGTGGTCTGTGGAGTGGTCTTTATAGTCCTAATCACCTTCTCCCTTCTCTGGCCGTGTTGGCAACGCTGTTAGCCGAATATATGTTAATAATCCCTTGTCTATTAAATATACTCTATTATCGAGTATGCCTATATTCTTATACTATTGCAGGTTGTGTGGTTATACATATAAAGCGATCTATCTTTCTATCTGTCTGTCTATCGATTGATCAGTCGATCGATATCTATCTATCTATCTATCTATCTATCTATCTATCTATCTATGCATAGCATGTGAGTAGCTATTTTATTGAACTGTTTATAAATATGAATCAGTGATCCATTTGGTCCTTGTGGTCCAGTTGCTCAGTGGTCAGTCGTGTGGTCCTTGTGGCCCGTCGCGTGGTCCTTGTGGCCCGTCGCCACAAGGACCTAGGTGTTAAATCATTACAACATTGGTTGTTCTTCCTCTTATTATTTTTTTTTCTGAACGACAATGACTCCAGTTGGGAGTTTCGATGTGACCGGCCGGCCCCACCAGCTTCATGGTCTCACGATTGGCAACGCATGGCAATGCCCAGCACCCTGTCTAGTTGCTGCTTGTGGGAGTTGACCACGTTGTCGATGGAAGTGCTTAAAGCAGGAAATTTAATTCAACATGAGTCCGTATGGTCTACGCCAGGACTCACTGAATGTCGATTGTCCAATCACATGGACAAACGCACACAGCAAGACGTGCTTATTTGCATAAAGATCATAATCGCAAGCCCGGGTGCACTATAGGTTAGTAACCTATATTGTTATTATACTTAATCACCCATAAATACAAACATGTCTGTTATAATTGCTTCTACATAGTCCTCAACATACCTGTTTCTTTAACATGATAACTATTGGCATCCTGGTGAGGTTGGAGGGGTTTCCAAGGTTCCATGCGGAAAAATCCTTGAAGGATGATTGATGAGAGATATAGAGTTGAGTTGGCGTGGTTGTTTTGTTGTTGTTTTAGTTTTAATCCAATTCCTTTATTATGTATGAAAGTAATTTATTTTAAGTAAATGGCATACTTTTTGTCAATGTTATGTATTGATCATCTAAGTTTGTCCCTTTTAAGATACCGTCAAGTCTAAATATAGACAACCATGTCCACAAACTTTAGTGGAAGGGTTAATTTGAATAGGATAAAATCAACTTGCATAAATTAATTTCATACAATTACAGTAAGCATGCTTGGAAAGACATAAGATTCTGAGATATGATAGATATGAATGATAATACTATAATATAGATGAAATACTATAGTACAGTTAAGAATACTATGATAGATTAAATACTATTCTAAGGTTACCATAATTAATACATATGATAATGCTACAATACAAAATATCCACTTGGTCTTACCTTTACTCTTGTTTTTTAACTTATATATATATACACTCACCGGCCACTTTATTAGGTACACCTGTCCAACTGCTTGTTAATGCAAATTTCTAATCAGCCAATCACATGGCAGCAACTCAATGCATTTAGGCATGTAGACTTGGTCAAGACGA
>JAOPJO010000034.1:14017725-14033309 GCA_027123675.1 Molva macrophthalma | reverse complement strand
ACACACACACACACACACACACACACACACACACACACACACACACACACACACACACACACACACACACACTATAGGGATGGAGGGTTTCCCCTCTTAAAGGTGTTGTACCTTGTGATAAAACAGGGTGTTACCACCACTCTGCGCAACACGTCTCTAACGACAGGCTTTTATCCTGGAAATGTATTGATCCTGTAAAAAAAAAGGTGAATACACTTAACGCATTATGCTGTAAAACCACAATGCATAAGAGTATTTATGTACATTAGAGTAGTTGATAAATCTGACTTTGTGACACTGATTGGCTGATCAGGTTTGCTTCAACTGCAAATAACCTATTTACAACAAATCAAATCCTGTTTAGACCAGACACAGTCTGCTGTACAATGAGTAACAGAACAGATAATATGCCATAGCACTTGTTCTTCCTGTAGTTTGAGTTAACATATACTGTAAATCATACCATGACTCTTAAACCTTGGCCCTCTGACCCCCCTTCCCTGTCGTGAAAAAAGCAAACCACCAGCTTAGCTTACTGTGTCCTCTCTATAGTACTGCAAAAGTTACATATGCAATTCCAGCTCTGTAAAAAATGTATATGCTAGTCCAGCCTTAGCAATGCAATGAGCAAACAGCACGGAGAGAGTGAGAGTTATCACCAAAACTAAAAACAGCTAACTCTTTAGCAAAATACAAATCCTCCTGACAAATAATCGCATCCTCACACAAGCTGTGTGTGCAATTCAGTAGAATATGACAACCCCAGGGTGCAAAACACATGACAAATCAAACAATCCCAACAGATTGTTTTCTGTTGTTCCCAACAGAAGCTTTTGCTCCTTGGTTGATCGTGTCATCCATGGGTATCGTGAATAGTTGGTGAAGTTGAAATGCCTTTCAAAAGCTTTGGTTTTTCTGAACCAATTCTAGCTCTGGTGTGGGTCTTCCTGTTATTAACTCCAACGTTTTATTAAAAGTTAACCTAGAAAACGGCGTACATAATAAATCAAAAACAATGTCCTCCTCACTACCGGTTACGATGCGATGGTGGCTGCCATCGTGAAGTAAACCAAATCATGCCCCATAAGCTAGCTAGCTAGTTTATTGGATTTGTGTCCCTCACAGCGGGCAGAACTTGTCATAAATTTAGCGATAACAAAGCCCACCCATTTAGAGGGAAGATATGATTGGTCAATTTTACTGTCATTTTAAATTAGTCTCATTGAATTACTATTACTCGACCCTCTGTGAAATTATAGCGGGACCACCAATCACAGAGCTGCATAGCATTTTCCTTCCCAACAACGGCAGAGTCAGCAATTGAATAGGCCATTCTGAAGGGTTTATTTCCTCAGAAACATTTTTGTTTAGATGTTGATTCTCAAATTATGAATTAATCAAATACAATTAGAATATCTAGAATATCTTAGGCCCTCAGAGAGGGCCTAGAGGGCCCTGACGGTTTCCCTCTGCTGTAAATACATATGCATATTTTTGCAAACAATCAGCCTCTATCCATGTTATATGTTTTCTGTGTTATGTGTTAAAATGTGTACAAATTGCTAATAACAAATCCTTGTAATATTCTGTGCGTTATTACTAGGGTTAGGGGGGGGTTAGAGGGTGAGGGTTAGAGGGTGAGGGTTAGAGGGCTAGGGTTAGGGTCACACACACGCTTGTGTGTGTGACATTTTTCATAATCACTCTCTACACAAGTTGGTGTGCGTTGAATTTCTGGCATTGTGGTTTTGCTCGGGTACTGAAAAGTTTGGGAACCACTGTGCTAGCAGACACAACATTGACCAACAGTCCCTGGTTGACAACAGGCCTTCCCATGGCTTTGTTGTCAGGTTGATCCATAATTTTACATAAATCAAAAGTTTAAACCCATACCAACTGCTTTCAAGCCTTCTATAAATGCAGCCATGAACGGACTACTAATATAATCCTATAGGTTTTGGTATTCCAATCAGACACAAACTGAACTAAAGATTCCCTGTATTCTCAATCCAATCCCCGGTTTGTCTGACCACGGTCAAAATACCTGATTTATGTTGTCACTTTTTGTTTAAACTGTCATAATACACTCTCTAGTTTACAGTGTTGAGCTGGAAAAGTTTAGAATGTGTGATTTTGAACTCAAAGTAGTTCAGCTGTGGCTGTTATTATTATTACTATTATTTCATAAACTCCCCATACCACATAACCATTACCCAATATTCTGAATCAAAACAC
This sequence comes from Molva macrophthalma, assembly GCA_027123675.1. Lineage (NCBI taxonomy): Eukaryota > Metazoa > Chordata > Actinopteri > Gadiformes > Lotidae > Molva > Molva macrophthalma. Next base: position 14,031,074 of record JAOPJO010000034.1, on the reverse strand, counting down.
TCAGGACTGCAATATATCTGCTAACATCTGTTCACCTGGAAACTCATAAGGTCACAATGACAATAATTACATTACAGCCCAACATGAGGGTTGATGCCCAGATGTTCTATGCATGGGATGAGACTAATTGGCTGATTTGGCGTTGCACCGTGTGGTGAAAATATGTTGAAATCTATGTACGTTTTTCCCACTAGCAACTCTACTGGCTTTTATTGTAGCTGCAGTTACAGCTATATATTTATCAAACCACAGTCATTGTCATCTGAGAGTTTCCGACAGTGGGGTGAGGGTGGAAAAGTGGACCACAATAAAAATAACGTATAGAGAAACATTTTCTACACGCTTGTCGATGGGCTTGTTTTATTTTTCAGAAACATTCTGGTTCCAATATTATTATGATGTAAGAAGTTGAGAAGTTGTTAAAACGTCCTTACCTGGATAGTCCACAGTTGAATATCAATTGGGTATCATTTGAGTTTCAGTTGAGTATCAACATTGTCTGTTTAGTGTCGGTTGACACTCACTTGACATGTAAGTATTGTGTAAATTGACACTCAATAAGGTTATCAAGAATGAATCCTTATATATTACATTTAGTGTTATCTGACTATTAACTGCATTTGTTTAGATAATCAACAAATGTAAAGTGAAATATCCATCTTAAGACAAGTTTCAGTTGAATATCATCTTACATGTCTCATTTGTGACAGGTGAGATTAAACTTTGTGTCTGGTGAGATTTGGTAAGTGCCATGAAATATTTCAAATGAATGTCTACACTATTCAAATAAGTATCATTTGACTATCACCAACATTAAACCTGACACTCAACAGTAAGTAATATGAGTTAACAGTGCCTGTCAGTTGCATATCAACAAACTATATTTTGGACTATCCAAGTAAAATTAAACATTCTTGGTATTTGAGTGTTTACTAAATGTCTATTGATCATCCACAGATAATCAAAAGTAATGTCATTGTGTGTCTACTGCACATACAGCAATCTGTATTTCTAAACAGCAAAGGTTAAACAAAAATAAATGTATACAGACATTGTATACATATACAGACAAGATGCCTGATTTTAGAGTGACAGCCATATCATTAGTGTAAAGAGTCACTTTATAGTGGCGGGACTATTATACTATTATTATTATTATTAAGTGGAGATAAGTATAAGATAAATAATAATTAATTATTATTAATAATTATACTATTATTATTATAGACTATTATAGACACAGCCAGTAGTAACATTGGATAACGTCAGTAGCCTCTTTTACACAGGGATTCCGCGATGGGCCGTAATGAAGGTCCATCATTACGCCGCCTTTGTGGTTTTGAACAAAGCAACGGCAGCATATTGCTTGCCCAGTGTGTGCTGTTACACAGCATGCTGGCTTCTGGAAGCAAAAGAGGCGTGGCGTGCAACGCAACCGTGGCAGCATCTAGTTTTACGTGTAGCATACGCGTCGGGTAGCGACATGCAACAATTGCAGGTTCGAATCCAAGCACGGCTGGGATTTCTGTCTCCGTTACAACATGGCTCCCCGCTTGAAGGTGTGTCTTTAACTGATGACGCACTTGACTCAAGAAAATGACACAACACGCACTCACAGTCTCACTCACATAAAAACATTTGTCATTCTTTAACCTGTTACACAAGCAAATATCATCAAACTAAAATCACCTCAGTGCGCTTATTCATTCATTACCATTTCTAATAAGGCTCCTAAAGTTGTAGGAACAAACAAATATTAACAAATTAAGCTTTTGAGAACTCAAGCCATAGGCCTACTCTGCATGCATGGCGATGCATCTCAGACACAAGAACGCACAGTTTATTGTATTTTTAAAAGTCCATATTCCTACAATTTGAGAGACAACTTCTCGCTTCAATCAGCAACCAGGGCTGATGTCGCCGCGGCCCACTTGGAGGTGGGGCAGGCTCACTTTGCCCGACCACGGAGATGGTCCATCTTGGGTGCGGCTCAGCACAGCTCGGCACGCTTAACCTGGTAACGGCAAAACGCCATTAGTAAGTAAGTTAGTTGGGTTTAGCCCCCGCCAGCTTCACTCCCTTTGCGCTGTCATTGTCATTTGATACTTATTTGAATATTCAGTAGACATTCATTTGAGATATTAGTTGATAGCACTCAAGCATTGGGAAGTTATGTCTTCATATGATGCATATGAAGACACTACACTGAGGTCGCACATATATTGTTTGATTTTGGTGTGTGTATCAACAAGTCTCTGTTGTTTGGTGTGTTTCTTATTTGAGGAGGCTGTCACTGGTTATGCAAACACACAGCACTGTCTGTGGGGAGATGCTGGGTGTGCAATGTCTCATATGCCAGGCGTGAAATGAAATAGCAACTGACGCCTTGCTTGGCGATAACTACATAACTACCGTACCCGCACCTGCCAATTACCCTCGATTCACACACGTACAGACGCATGCCACACACACACACTTTTGCGTACATGTTTTCCCACATAAACACATACTTTCAAAGATAAAAACAGATTGAAATTTTATCTTCTGAATAAATGTATGCCTCATAATATACCTCATGTGGAAAACACATAGAAAAGGATTCAATCGAATACAGTTGCATACATTCCTATTCTTGGATATAGAAGAAGAGTTGTATGGTTATATTTTATTCAGACGAGATGTTCAAGTAAAAAATAAACTTATCAAAGTTCAACCAAAACAAAACAAACAGCTTCACACAAACACACACACACACCGCAGCCCCACGGCCATTTAAAAAAATCTAAAGCAAAAGGCAGTTCCTTTAGCAACACTCTTCAAAACGTTTTAATCGTTCTGGAAAACTAATTGTAAAGTCACCCTGCAACATGGTTGTAAAGGAAGGCCTCAAACTAAACGACAAGCAGGACGTATTTCAGCCGGGTCGCGCTGGTGCTTGCCTGGTCTCCTGCTGGCAGTGATGAATACGCCGTGCCAGCTCTGAGCCACGGGGGCAGCCATTCCTCTTATAAAGAAATCTGGTTACGGCTCTCCGAGGCGACCTTTAAAGAAGGTGTGGTGAATATGTATAAGGCACTGGCGGAAACGGCGGTCTTTACTGTGCGCCAGGAGGCTGCTGCTCTGTATGCAGACCGTGGGAAACAGCACGACGATACGGAGGTAGGGGATAACAGATAACTGTACACTATACTGTATAATATATGCAGCACACACATCGCATATATTATACTGCTGTTTTGAATGCTGTTGTTGTGGGTAAACAGGATCCCATAACTGTCTGCCACCACTGTCTTTGTGTTGCAAATATGTCTCTAATAATTCAGAATCTCAAAGCAATTTCAAATGAGATACACTTTGTATGTGCTACCACCTGCCTAGCCCGGTGTGAGATTGATTTCTGCTTCACTGGTGTCCATCAGTGATGTCATTAGTTTCTATTAGAATCAAAACTTTAGATTAATTCCCGGTGTTGATGTAAAAACGAAGCTTCATTACCCATCATTCCTCTGAGAAATAATTGCGTGTGATGTTTCTTCCCTAAATGATGTCATTTGTTCTCTAATTACTGCAGGAAAACAACTCTTTTATTTTACTCATAGAAACTACCATGGCTCCATTGCTGTACCAGTGAAATAAGCTTATGTGCACTGTGCTGGCATTTTAGAGAATCAAGTGTCAATAGCTACAATAAAAAACATCTAATCTTTTAACAAACATTTTGGTAGTATTCTTCCTCTGGCTTGAGGGGTGCGGCCCAGTGAAGTTCTTCTGTTCGTTACGAAATTATATCTTCCATAGCAGCAAAACGAATAACCTTTCAGTATGTTTGCTCAACGCTGGACAGCAATGGCAGAGAAGCGTATTTGTCTTTTATCATAGTACCCTCTTGCTTTCTCTCCTCCTTTCCTGTTGTGTTTCCTCTCGCTCTGGGCTGGTTAGCTTTGAAGGTGAGGATGAAACAGCCTTTAGTCGTGCTGCCATAGTGCAGCTATAGAGATGCAGCCAGGTATCAATGCAGCCAGGCACCAATGCAGCCATGCACCAATGCAGCGAGGCACCAATGCACCAATGCAGCCATGCACCAATGCAGCCATGCACCTAGGCATGGGGAAGCAGATGCAGTGGGGAGACCATATGTAAAGAGCAGTAAATGTATCCATCCACAAACTCTTTTTGAAGCTGCTTTTACCCTAAACGCAACGTCACACCTATTTTAGGGTATCTTACAAAACCTTCAGGAAATGAAAGGAAAAGTTTAGCATAAAAGTTCAAAGGTTCAAAAACTTCAAAAACTTCAAACGGCTTTATCTTAATTGATAGGTGAGCAAACTGTCTCCACACTGTTCTGTTACGGATCCAACACAGACATTTAAGAAAATACATCTCAAAATCAGCCTAATGTTAAAATACAACTTCACAATTCATAATTTGAATATTGGTCTTCCTTCCTTGACTTGAAAAATATTCAAAAAAGGCACTTGAAAAATCAGTTGAATGGAAAGCTAAACACTCTGTGTGCCAAAGTACTTTAATTGTGTTTTTGACAACAAGAGCAGTCCACCCCAACCACCAATCTTCAGCCATTGTTCCATAAAGGAATATGATGCAAGAAAACAATCTTCTGAATTACATTAGGCACTGCTCTCCCTTAACATTTTTCTAGAGTACTTCCGTGTATTTTCCTCCTGCGTGGTGAGTGGGCAAACCGTTGACGACCACCAGGGCTGCAATCAGACCATAAAGAGGCCGTTTGTGTGCAAATAAGAGTGAGAGGAGGTTATTATATGCTGTCTGAGAGAGGGAGAGAGAGGGGAGACAGAAGCAGACTGTGGTTCATCACCCTGGTCTACAAGCAGCTGGACTGGTGTGATCTCCGCCCCCATGGCCAGCTGCCATGCGACCCTCGGGAGGAAGGAGAGGCTGTTGGTGTCGAGCTCAACTTCTACCCCAGAATGCAGCTTCTTGAATCTCTTACTGTAAAGCCCCCCTACTACGGCTCACCATCTGATAATCAGAAACCCCGCTCTGGCGCCACCGGCAGTCTGACCTAAAGATCCTCCCGAAAAACCAGAGGAAATCAATAAAAATGATACAAATACCAAAACCCTTCCTTGCCATGGCAGGGCTTACATGTGAACCCAGAGATGGGAGCTAAGTGAAGACGGGAATGCTTTGCATCGAGGGTGAGTCTACCTGGACTCTTATGTAATGCAATGGAAATTGATAAACACACAACATCATCAGGACCCAAGACCTCGTCATGCCTTCTCCATCGTTTGAAACCCTACCTGCATCAGCTGGCTAAATACTCCTCTTGAGTTTCTAATGTGATATCGTTCTGAAATGAATTGACGAAAGCCAACATGAAAGACCTATCTTCGATAATCTCAGCGGTGTTGACAGCCTTTAGTTCTTAAATGCACTTTCTGTTGCTCAACTTTAAGTCTGGTCGGGGAATTTCAAAACAACATAAATAATGCATACATGAATGCTAATTGCTTTGCTACTTTATCATCTGGTGACATACATTCAGCCAGCGGGTAAAAGCAAACATCGAGCATGGAACCTCCACCGCAGGAGATCTTTCACAGTTATGTTGGCTGTGTCTCGACCACAACACGGCCTTTACTTACCTTGCTGCCCAAGCAGATCCACTCAAGTCAACTTTATTTGTACGTTATCACAAATGTATCTGTCTTATCACTCACTTCATCAGTCTCAGGCTCTCATATGCCCATATTGGACACCCAACCCTGAACCTGAATCTAGGCCTAAACCTAAATCTATGCATTGGCGTAGTTTAAAGTCCAAACCGAAATCTAAGCCGTAACCTAAACCTAGGCCTAAAAATGTATCTAAACTGTTAGTTTAGATGAACTCTCTAAATCCAATCCTAAACTTAAATCTAAGCCTAAACCAACATCATAGTATGTTAATTGAAAAATGCTGAGTGTTGTTTAAAAAATTGAATCCCTCTAATTCATAATGTATTAATTGAATCTCCTATTTTAAGAGATTAAATAGTTTAATTTCAGTTTGAGAATTTCAGTTTGAGAAAAAGCTACTCAGATTTTACTTAACGCCCTGTTTATTGCTTTGATTCATTTGTGTTTACCACAAGCTAACTGTCTGCTGTGGGCAAATACAACATTTTAATCCCAGCTCAGCATCACTGGACCATATTTAACTCCACAATAAGATACGCAGCAAACAACCTTTTAAAAAGAAATAGGTCTTGTGAGTGTGAATGATATCTAATAAAGAAGGGGATATTCTCAGAATCTGTGATTTAAACTGTCAACATTATCTGTGGTCCCGTGTCCTGGCTGAAATGTGTAGATCTCTCTTTGTCCAAATATCCACCGTGAATTAATTGACACGTTAACTAAAAGGAAAAGAGCTAGTCCCTGCCCACTATCAAATGTAGAAACATAAGTTCTCACCAACCTCTGGTAGACACTTTTTCATACATTTTTGGGAGGCAATAGCTCATTTCAGACTTTTTCTGTCTTGCACAGGCCACCCCCACTCGCTACATTTAGATATGGCAGGGGTGTAGCCAGAATTTACGTTACCTGGTAACCCAAAATGACCAACAAAAGGTAACTCATCCAACAGCTAACCAATAGACGCATGCTATCTGAGACCATATTAACATTATCCAACATTTTTTAAACTGGTAATTTAAGTCGAGATTTGGACCAGATTTAATCAATTGCAATACTATGTAGCTCACTACAACACTTTTCATCTAAGATAAGTTGTTTATGGTATTCCTTTAAAACTACTATTTTGTCCACATAGTTTATCTGTACTTTCACAGTGTGGATACATGTCATTCTACTGTTGAACTATTAAAAATAGGATTCAATTTCCAGAACAGTTAATATGGTCAACAACCAGGAGTGTGGTAATATGTTCATCATATTGGTCACATGTGATTTTGTTATTAGTCTTGTATGCAACAGAGATGCAGGCAGGGCTACCGCTCGGCATGCTGGGTAATAATTGTCAAGACAAACGACAGCGGTGTCAATTACACTCGGGTGTGTTTGTTCCTGGATTGACTCTCCAGGCTTTATTACAGAAGCTGCTCTGGACTGGAATTCCTTCTGCACTGGAGCTCCAGAATCAATCTGAACTGACACCCATTCCCAATTCTATTCTATTATATACTGCCACCCACACACATGGAAACACACATGCATACACACACATACACACTGGCACACCACACACAGACACACACACACACACACAGGCGCACATACAAACATACACACACAGACGATACAAATACCAAAACCTTTCCTGGCCATGGCAGGGCTTGCATGTGAGGCAAGAGAATGGACTCATTGGAGATTAGTAAAGATGGAAATGCTTAGAATCAAAGGTGATTCTACATGTAGTCTTCAAGTAATTCCTTGGAAATGGATAACCATGCCCTTTATAATCATGACCGGCAGGCAGGCAAACAGGCACACACACACATGCAAACACAGAGACAGGCGTGCAAGGACACACACACACACATACACACTGCTGAGTTAACTTTAACACAACTCAGTATACCATCTTCTGTATTCCTTCCTGTGTCCTACAAATAATATATGTATGTATATATCTAATACAGTTGTGTACACAACTGTATTATTAAATGGCTCAATGTCTAGACAGACCAGATGTTGGAGCAGATGTTTGAAAGATGTTGATCTAAATGCTGACTTAGATATTGATCAAGATGTAGATCTTGATATTGATCCAGATGTAGCTGTAGATATTGATCCAGATGTAGCTATAGATATTGATCCAGATGTAGATCTAGATATTGATCAAGATGTAGATCGAGATGTAGATCTGGATGTTGGTCTACATGTTGAACTACATATTGATCCAGATGTAGATATAGATGTTGACCTAGATATGGATCCAGATGTAGATCTAGATGTTTATCTACATCTTGAACTAGATATTGATCCAGATGTAGAACTAGATGTTGATCCAGATGTATATCAAGATGTTGGTCTACATATTGACCCAGTTATCGATCCAAAGGTAGCTCTAGATATTGGTCTAAATGTAGACCTAAAGACATGATTCAGATAATCAGATGTTGGTCTACATGGTGACCTAGATATTAGTCCAGATGTAGATCCAGATGTTGGTCTAGATGTTAAACTCTAAACCGTATACTTTCCCCTCTTAGTAATGGCTACAGGGGTCGACAACACAAAACTTTTTTTTTATTGGCAGCACCAGTTGAGGAAAAAAAGAAAGAAACAGTTTCATTTAAATGTAAATCAGAACAGCAACAAATCCATTATTGCCCGTTGTGAGGAATGAGGAGGAGGCTTCTGTGTGCCTTGCTCTGAGTGCATTCAATTTGACTGGCCATGCCGGTCCTAGTTTTCATTCTTCCTCTTGTTAAGGGAAGCAGACCACCTGGGGTGAGTATGACACCGCCTGGAGACTTTATCATTGTACAAAGTTGAAATGCAGATTTTAACAATCATCTCAGTGGAAGTGGGGTGCTGGGTTGTTAGCTTGAATTGGGCTGATGGTGGGGCTTTTCTTTTAAATGTAAATCTATATCTAAGTCATTAGTCTGGCCAGGCACCACCACTAAGAGCCCGCTTCTCTCTCAGCTGCGACCGGCTGCTCGGATGGATGGGTTATTATTAAGGGGAAGAACGCTGTCCTCTGCCAGTGACAATGCATGCATTACATGCACAAAAGTGTGCATGCACTGCTAGCCCCCAGTTTGTTTTCATTGTCATAGGGCATTGATGAAAAGCGATAAAAATGGGAACCATGTGGATCATGTTATTGATTTGAAATCAATGTCTTGGGATTGGGTTTCTCTAACTAACCCCTTAACTAACCAACCACTTCACTAACTACCTCACTCACTAACCAACCAACCAAGTAACCAAGTTGTTAACTAACTAGAAAGATATATGGATAAGTAAATAGATGGATGGATAGTTAGATAGATAGATGGAAAGAAAGTTGGATGGATGGATGGATGGATGGATGGATAGATAGATAGATAGATGGATGGATGGATGGATGGATGGATGGATGGATGGATAGATAGATAGATAGATAGATAGATAGATGGATGGATGGATGGATGGATGGATGGATGGATGGATGGATAGATAGATAGATAGATAGATAGATAGATAGATAGATAGATAGATAGATAGATAGATAGATAGATAGATAGATGGATGGATGGATGGATGGATATAAGAGAGAGAGTAGGACTGCTTAAAATTCCTACGCATCCAGTGGGCTCTTATCCTTACGATTACTTTGAGAACCATCCGTCAAATGGAGGTTGCATGTCAGAGGCCCCATAAATTAGTCTGTGCCATTCTGGGGCTAAACATACGGTCAGGTTGTATTCTCCTACTCCTGTTTTGCCAGTGTCACTTCAGCCCTTGAGCTGCCTCACAAAAGCCTTCGCTGTGTCTCTGTGGTCGGCCCTCTGACCACACTTAGGAGCAAGAGCAATCCTCTTATATCACCTCCTCAATCCACTCGGCTGGTTAGATTCATATGTGATCCACTAACCCTCTCAGTAATATCCTATGGTAATCTGCCTGCTATAATGCTAGCATGCATCATACATTAATTGCTACCGATACATGCTATGACTTTTGCCCTTGTGAAAAAATCTTTAAATGCTTTAAATGCTTTAAAAGCTTTAAATTTAAGAGTAAATGCTTTTGAAAAAAGTTTCTGCCAAATGACTAGAAAAGATCAGAGTGGAATAATCGACGTGGTTGATCTGGAGTTAATGTGCTGAGAAGCCAATGGGTGGGGAACTATAGGCCAAGGTGGGGGCAAGGTGGAGCAGGGAGACTCCACTGCCACAGTGCTGTTTGTTGGTGCCCGCCGCCACGTCAACATTCAGACTTGATGAACATCATCCCCCCAGACACACACACACACACACACACACACACATACGGTGCTGACTGCAAACAAAGTTGACGACAGCGGTGAGGGAGATTTCAGGGAGATTTCCCATGGATTTCTTTTTGCACTTTTGGGGTGCGTTTGGGTTATTTATTTGGAAAAGAAAATAGGAAAAATAGACAAAAGAAGGAGGTTGATGCAGCTGAGCTGTGAACGCCAAGACCAATAGAATATGAAGCATATGCAAGTTTCTGCATAGATTCATGTTCCATTATGCATGCATGTGCACGCACAACCACAAAGGGACTGATGGGTGTGATGCTTACGGTCCTCCACACACATAAAGACACATTCATACCAGTGTTGGACAGAAGCACTGTTTCCATACACACACAAACACACACACACACACACACACACACACACACACACACTGCCGTGACTAGTGACTAGGCGGGTCCAGTATGGCAGGAGTCGGGTGGAGTTAACTGTAATTTGGTGACTGCTTTCTCTAAAAAAAGGAACTGTTTGGCAGCTTCACTGTTGCCCTCCAGCTTGGATGTGGTGGCGCACCGCTCTGTGCTGTCCAGACGACAGGCCTTATACCCAGAGCACAGAACTATGATCAGAGCCAGCCTGACACACAGCAAGGCCAGATCAGTCGACAGCAGATCCACCTCTGATGCTTGATCATTGCCTGTGGGTAATGAACCTTGTTCGCTCGTGATTGGCGGTGAACAATGAGCTCAAATATCCCTGGTCATGTCCTTATATCTTGTAGGGTAAGTAAAGCCATGCGGGAACTGACACCATGAATAAAGTCAATGAATAAAGGCAACCGTTTTTTCTCACCAAGATGGCTGTCATTAGCAATGACGGAATTAAGAAAGGAAGGAAAGAAGGAAGGAAGGAAGGAAGGAAGGAAGGAAGGAAGGAAGGAAGGAAGGAAGGAAGAAAGGAAGAAAGAAATGATGAAGGAAAGAAAGGAAAAAAAAAGAAGGGAAGTAAGGAAGAAAGGAAAAAATTAATCAATTAAGGAAGGAAGGAAGGCCGGAAGGAAGGAAGCAACAAAGGAAGAAAGAAATTATGAAAGAAAGAAGAAAGGAAGGACGGAAGGGATGAATGAAGAAAAAAGAAAGAAACCGTATAACCCAGAATGCAAATTGAATCAATAATATTGATATCAAAGTTAGGAGTTCTGTGGCAGCTTAGTAAGATGTTTAAAGCCGGTGTCTAAGATGTTAACAAAAAGTCAACTGATGATTCAGGTGTAGACAGCACAATGCCAAGGTTCATTCTACACAGAGAATGACATGCACAGAGACAGGTGAAGCAGACAAAAGAGGTGAAAATAAACAGGCATTTGGTGCTGCCGGCCCACCAGGACTACCAGTAGCCCAAGAGGTAGACAGATATTTAAGAGGGTCAAATGGCCAATTCAGAACTCAGTCATTTTGGTTGTCTGGAGTGTCCACTGAGGCCAAAATAAATTGCTCTTTATATAATGACTCATAATTAAATACTACTGGTCGAAAAGGAAGTCTCTGTACAGATCTGTACAGTATACTTAACCAATTGCCTGACATTATGTCATTGAAATTAAACAGAATGAGGCCACACAGAAGGGGGAGACAGCTCTCTACTGTCCTCACGGGCCGCTGTTGATCAAACAGATGAACTAGAGATGAGAGACTCAGACGCTAAAACACCAGACTCACAAATCTAATGCCAACATTGTTCTTTGACGCAATGCCATCTGTGTACACAGTTTGTAAATTTAACAGGCAATGCAGGCATTTTTCTTTCAGAAGGGGTAGACTTAATTAGTATTTTTCTCTATAATTATGCTACCCAACTGATAACACAGGAAAGAACACAAAAATTGACAATAGGCTTGCATCGGAATGCATTTAATTCTTGGTTTGATGAAAATAGAACTTTGCAATGAAAAGAAAGGAGTAAAAGATAGGTTTTTAGTCTGCTTTCCAAGTCATGCCCAATGCGTATTTAATTATCTGAGAGATTGCTTGCTCTTGCGCCATCTACTGGGTATCTGGAGTAAAAACTAAATTGCACATCACAGCATCAGACGGACCATACAGTAGACGGTGCAACAGGTTCGTTTTTTGCGTTTATTGGAATTAATTAATTAATTAATTAAAGTCACAAACAAATCCAAATGTTAATATATGTGACATGTAAATATGTAGACAAGGTCTACTTTATTCGGCAAAGTGCAATAAAAAATAGGCCTACCCCTAGTTATTTAACCATCTTTGAATAGGATAAAAGCGTGAAGATATTCACATTATAAGAGAACTATATACAAGAAAGTGACATCGCTGATATTTCCTACCTGTGTCCGAAACAAATAAATAAATAATTCCAAATTTCACCCAAAACAAATTGGTTGATGGGCTCTTTCCCCCCAACCTCCGTCTAGATGTGAGATTATCCTCGGGACGGCTTCAAGTTCATTACTTCTGGAGAAACGTGCTGTGTTCGCCTCCGGTCCTCAGACATCCAGCCCCCAACAGCTCGTAAACCAGCGTGTGCCTGTGCCACTGTGGACGATGCACGAAGGAAAGCCACTGAGAGTTTGGCGTGGTGGTGGTGGGGTGGGGTGGGGTGGGGGGGGACGACACCACATGGGTCGAGCCCATGAACTTCACAAGCAGCCTCCTTCTCTCCACATTTGCATGCACACATGAGCGAGCACACGCAAGGGAGCGCGCACGCACACACACACACACACACACACACACACACACACACACACACACACACACACACACACACGTATCCTGCTTGGTTGGAAGTGAAACTTGCACCCGAGGATATGAGAATTGCGCATTCTCGACGTCCACCGTTTGGCGAGTCGATGAAACGCCTCATCACGACTACACCTGGCGTCTGCTGCCGTCGGGTTCCTGCGAAGGCATGTTTTCTGTCATGTTGGGGGTCCATTGGACCGAAATTGATGACCTGATCTTAAAGAATGACGAACGAATGAAATAAAAGTAAAAATAAACATATATCATATTATATTATAAATAGCTTTATTTAATGGCTATTTTATATTATAAATAGCTTTATTTAATGGTCATACACAAAAAAATGTAGGCCGAACAGGCAAAGAATCTCCATTTTGATTTGTTTTATTCCAATGCTAGCTTCACATCTGTTATCAGGGCAGGATAGAGTGCTTTCATCCACAGAGCCAGCAGGGTTCATCAGAGGTGTGATTGAGTATCCTAGCAATAAATACTGTGGGACAACACATCTAATGTCTCAAAACGACTGATGTCGGTTTAAACTGCTCTTGTGTACTCACTTTTTTTTTAACCCTTTCTGTATCAGTCCAGGACGGGGGGGGGGGGGGGGGGGGGGGGGGGGGGGGGGGGGGGGGGGGGGGGGGGGGG
>JAOPJO010000034.1:14001370-14017625 GCA_027123675.1 Molva macrophthalma | reverse complement strand
ATAGATAGATAGATAGATAGATAGATAGATAGATAGAGAGAGAGAGAGAGAGAGAGAGAGAGAGAGAGAGAGAGAGATACAGACAGACAGACAGACAGACAGACAGACAGACAGATTATTCATCCTAATGGACATTCAAGCTATCTAGTAACATACCAAATTCATGACAGAAAAGAAAAAATATAGAACATAGTATAAATAGCAAAAAGAAGAAGAGAACAAGGCTGAAAAATAGTCTGAAAAATAGTTGACATAATCCACCTGCCAACCATCCCACCAGCTAACTAAGTCAATAACTAACGTCCCTTGTTTTGTGTTACCAATGTGACGGTGCTGTTATTGAGTCCTTGGGAAAAAGGCAACTGGTTCATCAACCGTTGTTTCACCAGTCGTTGTTTTTACTTCCTCTACATTTCCCATGAAACTATGTTATTATTAATGAAATTATTATTATTGATCCTTTTAATGCTTTAAAAAGTGTGTTCCTGTCTATGTAAAGCATTCTGAATGAACTGTGGAATGAAAGACTGCTATATTAATAAAGTCAACTAAAGGTACAATAAATATCACAAAAACAGTCTGCTGTGGGTCAGCAGAGTTAAGTAAACTAATGAAAGCTCAAGCTTTAACTCTGTTCTGAATATATTACATAGACATTTGTTCTATAAAGCATGCAGTCTGCATATACCACTATAAACCCTTAGTTACTGGTCCCCTTGCTCTCTGTAATCCCTTCTAAAATCAATATAACATTTCTAGATGTGTTTCTGCGCTTTTGTTCTCCTTGTTGTAAAGCTGAAAAAATAAAATAAAGAATTAAACGTGATTGCCGCTTTGCACTTTTATTTAAATGCATGCAAGGAGGCGTCCGTGGCAGCTTTCATTGACGCTGGTGGATCCAAAGGAGAAGGGAGAGCGTCATTAAACCTGAAGCAGCAGACAGTGGCTCCAGTGGGACCCTGGGCCTCAATGTGCTGGAGATAAGTCACATGGCATTTGGGAACAAAGCCACGCAGAGTAGGAGCCTTTTATTTTGAAATAAACATGGTTGAAGCTTGTTGAAATCCTTCTAATAATGACGTAATTTGTCTCCTGTGTTGGGTTAGAGAGCAAGATGGATCAGTTTGAAAAAGTAGGCCTGTAATGATCACTTATGTTTATATTTTCCTTTCCTGATTTGACAGGGTACGTTCCCCACAACAATGCTTAATGCTGTTTATTTATTCAGCAGTCCTTGTTAGAATTGTTTGTTTGTGTTTGTGACTTTATTTAGGCTACATCTCAAGGCGCTGAGATAAAATACACTACCAGTGTTTCATAGCTTTATTTTCTCCATACACTCATTTTATAATAACGATAACGTTTTTCAACGTTTTGTTATGTATATGTCCACGTTGAATGAGTAATTCCTAAATTTGAATTGTTAACTTAATTACATGTGCAATAGCGTTTATTGCTTACTAAAACAAATTAGAAAATGACACGGTAATACAGGGAGGTGTCTGTTGACCTGGGGAAACTGGGACAATATGTAAGGTATTAACCACGACGGGGTTCCTGTTATTGAAAAATAATGTAGGACGGGGGGGTTGATGCAGAGGCCACGCCGAGGGGGCTCACCCCCGCTGAGGTGATGGGGCTGCTCCAGTTGTTTACTTCACCAGAAAACACATTACCCACATTCAAACCTTTGAACAACCCAAACAACCATAGCCGTCCTCTGATTGGCCATCCAGAATCATTGTGCCCCAGTATCAGTGGAATATAACAGGGAGGATGGCTTGAACCCTTAACACTGTACTCGATACTGCATTACATTCATGTGTATTTTAGATGTGTAATCAGTCAAACGCTATTACATTCTCGTTATCGATGGGAGATCTGTCCTAATCGGATGTGAACTTGGTCTGGACTGATGTACCACATTTGACTGTAAAATCGTAGTCAAGGAGACCGCTAGTCTTAATGAGAAGACATCTTGTAAAGTACTTGTATAGCGTTTCACTGTTGTTTTCTCCACAAATTCTCGACTGACTGGTGCACCCTGATTCCAAAAGACCAAAGTGCTATATTTCCATTGTTCCCATGCGTTCACCCTAAAGCTCTTTGGCTAAATCAGTTATTTTGCCATATTATATTGGTAATGGATGTTATTTTGCCATATTATATTGGTAATGGATGTTATTTTGCCATATTATATTGGTAATGGATGTTTTTTTGCCATATTATATTGGTAATGGATGTTTTTTTGCCATATTATATTGGTAATGGATGTTATTTTGCCATATTATATTGGTAATGGATGTTTTTTTGCCATGCAAGATTGCTACACTATTTTGATCACCCAGATTGTCCTTTAACACTAGGCCTTAAGATAACATAATTACCTAACTTAACACTATATGATGAATGATTTGAGTCTTCAAAAAAAAAGAATTCTTTGAAATTCACTAACAAGAGCACATGCACATGCATACAAATGCACACACACACAGGATACGCCTAACCATTTAAATTCTGCATTAAGCTGCTTTTGAAAGCCCATAATGTTGGACGGAATGTGTTTCCCTTTGGCTCACTTAATGGGCCTATTGATCATTGTGACATGTGCGACATTTCTATAATGTAAATGAAGGCCCCACTCCAAGTGTACTGTGTCACAGCCCAAATGCATTTAGATTACCTAATTTCACCCTCTTTGATAGCTATCTCTTTATTCACTGTGCCCTTTTAGGGGATGGTCTTGAATGAATATGAAAATAAAAAAACAAGGGGATTCTTGTTTTTTTAACAATAGATTTTTAATTTATTGTTGTGTGAGTGTTTGTGTATCGTGCAGAACATGAATCTTATTTTCCTATAGTCATAATTTGTAATGTTAACGTGACAAAGGCAATAAGAGACAAAGAGCTTTAACAATAGTAATTCATGGTACTGAATACCCAGAGTCTGGAGTGGTGCTGCAGCCTACACTGCCGGCCTCCTGGACGTTTTTCTCTATGTTGCCGGGTTCCTGAGTGGTTCAGCCTACTTCGTCGGTTTTAGAGTATAATCCCATGAAAATAAGAATCGTTGTTTTTTAGTCACCTTAGAAGCAACCCTTTATATCTAAATAGGGAGCGGGTCCTCTTCCACTCTAATCAGCGCTAATAGAACACTATGATTTAAGATTTATTTTGTTTGGGCTAAGAGTTCTAGGAAGAGGGGAGGGGGCGTGTTACCCCCATGGCTACGGCCGTTGTATAGGAGCGTTATAATGAGCAATGTAGTATATGAAGTGCTATACTATGTGTCCAAGAAGCTTAACCGGCTCTCGGACGAGGACATCAAAAGCATTCGCTGGCAAGACGGAGCTCCACAAATCCACACACATCGTGGCGTTATATATAAGTGTCCGAGAAGCTATCTCTCTGACGCGCCTCATATAGCCAGTGAAGACGAGCACATGCTCCGTCCTTTCACCAAAATATCCTATGTATTTAGAGGTTTCATTTATAATGTTTTACACCCTTTGTAATCCAACTGTTAAAATTTCCCTGTCTACTAAAAGACAGGGAAATTACTAAAAGTAAATTACTAAAAGTATTACTAAAAACAAAAAGTTAAAAAAAGCAACAATCTTGTTTAATGTAAAGGATCTTTAGTTGGAAATGATGACCTAATTTTTTTACATTTACAGACTAATTAACTAAATACAATTCCTAAATCTATCAAGGAACTTAATCACTTGACACTTTGTGTCACCTTATACAATACAGGCCATTACAGGCCAACACAGTCATTGGCCTGTAATGGCCATCCTTACATACTCTCCTTCCATGTGAAATGTAATCTGAAGATAGATCCATTTAAACATTGATGCTGTATCTCTGGGGGAAATAACTCTGTTATTTCAAACAGAGTTTTAGTGACACCAGTGTGCGTGTGTACATGTTCTACTTTAGTATGTACAGCCTGTACGTGCAGTACCTCAGTAGATTAAGAATACATAGCCCCCCTCCCAGGCACACTAACCCCTTAGCTCATAACTTCTTGTGGTGAATCATTCATAGACAAAGAACTGAGGCTTCCAGAGAACAATGAGCAGGAGACACAGTGTGGGAAGTGCTGATAAGAGTACCAGACGCTACACACCAACACCCTCACCGTGTGTAAACTGGAACCAATTCCACACAAAGGAAAGTTTTGTATAATTTTGCACGTATCGAAAAGCCCAGTGGTGTCGGATGGGCACGTGTTGACATTCATATGTTGTTTTCTAAGGCTTGAATTACAACAAAGTGGATGTTTCCACGTAGCAGTGAATGGTACAATCAGTGCATGTGCGCTGAAGTTAATTAACACCAGCTCAATAAATCCAACACTGTGCTCTGTTTTCGCCTTCAATGTGATCTCCCTCCTGGAACTTACCAAAAGAGCTTATTTAGATTTAGAATGTAAAAATCCCTGTCGATAGTTGGTATCTGGAATAAGATATTGATATGAAACATTATGCTTTAAATGTTTAATTAATTTAAAGGTACATTTGTATATAAGGTAATGTCTGCACTTTGATATACTGGATAACGATATCAAACAAAATAAATATTTCCCTAAAAATAATATCAAAACAACCACACAGCTGCAGACCAAGAGGTTGTGGAGGAGCTCTTGGACCATGTCGGATTGCTGGTTCCATCCCCCGGTGATAAATAGCACCGGGGCTGTCCTTGTGCAAGAAGCATTACCGATCTAATTGAGCCGGCGATCCTCTTGTATGGATAACGGGAATGTTGCGCGTATGGATTTCTGTTCAAATTGCAAAATGCACAATACATCTACATTTAGTCATTCAGCAGATTCTTTTATCCTAAGCGGCTTACAAGTGAGGCTGCGTACGATCAGAGTAGCTACAATTTGTTTTAGTGCATCACAACCTAGATTCTAAAAGCAAACTAACTACGGCAAAAAATCATGATATGCACTACTAGTGCATAACTGTTACATCAAACATAGTACATTTACAATGTATTCCTGCATAATACCTTTCCAATACCTTTCCTTACCATCTGATCCACACCCACAGCCAATCTGTTCTGTTAACTCTTGGCACCAGGACCAGCACAGACCCAGCCACTCCACATCTGGAGGCTGTCACGTCGGGGTGCCCCTGGAGGCTGATTCATGGGTGGGGCGGTCCTGACACAAACAGCTGGGTCTCCTCTCCGCTCCGGTAGAGACAGTCAATGTGCTGATCCAGCAGGTCGCGGCTCTGCACGCGTATGTGCTTTAGCTGTGGTATTGCTATGGTATGGTATATACAAGATTTATATATTTACTGCACCCAGAGTTTGTCCTTATCGATGCGTGGCAGTGGGGTCTCTGGGCACCTGGTGTCTTACATGCCTGATGCTTTGGTTTTGGCTCTGCATTCACAGTCAATCTTGTCCTCTGTGTTTTGATTGTAAACCTCCAAGTAGCACAGGATATTGAGGGGGGTGGGGGGGGGGGGTGTAGGAAAGATGTGATTTAATATTTTGTTGATCTTAGTTTTAACTGCCCTATGCCAAGGTAAGTTTCTCATAGATATGACAAAAATAAATGTAATCTTTGAAATACTCCTAGCTAAGGCTGCTATTTCTGTGTGCAATCAAGTTAGTAAGAAACAACTTTCATCTGTCATCTTTTTCGTATAAGGAATAATGTATACATGTCTTACAAAACCAGGAGTGAACACATTTGTTTATACTTATTTTTACTTACTTATATATTTTTGTAATTATCTTTATGTCAGATTTTGGCCCCCTGCATATGATAGTATGCACTTGTATAACCCATATCAAGCCCCTGGATACAGCTCTTTAACTTCCTGTAGCCCCTAGCACTCCTAGGGGCTCACCGCAGGTACGTCTCTCACCCTCACTCCTCCCCTCCTCTTTCATCCTCACCCCCTCCTCATCCTTCCTCTCCTCCCCCCTCTTCTCCCCCCAGTACTGTCGACTATCTCATCAGGGTGGGTAAGGGGAAAGGTTCAAACTTGTAGTCCTCTAGTCTCCAGACGGCTTTCTGACCAACACATTGTCCTGTCACATGGTGTGAAACCACTGGCTGACAGTCACTTCATGTTACTCCTACTCCTTTTACAGTGGTTCCAAACCTTAGGTCAGGACCCCAAATGGGACTCATCTGATATGCAATTGGAGTCGGTGGAGGTTGCTGACTGTAGCTGTAGATATGTGATGTATAGCTAACCTAAAAGTTTTCAAAGGTCTAATAAGTCTCTGTACATATGAATAGACGGGCCTAATGATTCATAGCCATGAGCAAACTACTACTGCTACAGGTGGATATTGATTTGGTAAAATGCTGTGTGGATAAACAGATGTACGAAATGTAGAAGTTGAGGTCGCAAAAATCTACAGACCTAAAAATGGGGTCGCAGGCCATTAGGAACGACTGCTCTAATGCTGCAATCCAACCATAGTTCAGACAGGTAGTCAAAACCTTGACCTCGGCTAGCGTTAAGCAGCAGCAACACACTGCAGCCCATGTGGCCATGCAGCCGGTAACTTGATCTGAGGGTGTAGAAGGTGTCATGCTCCCCTCTCTCTCTCTGCGGGTCGTCAGCAGACACAGAGGCTGCAGCCGGCGTTGCGGGTCGTTCAACAGAAGATGTCCGCCAGACACATTGGCAGCAAAGGAGACACAAATCGATTTCCTGCTAGGAAGCAGCGAGCGAGGGGGAGTGGGGGTGGTGGGGTGGGAGCACGGGTGTAGTGCCCCCTCTTCAGCAGAGGTCTTATTAATTAATGGTGTCTGGAGAGAGGAGAGGAGATGATATGAATCCTTCTCCCTCATCACAGCACCCAGCTGCTAATGACATCTGAGGCAGGGCTCTTCCTAACAACACTAGGTCCTAATGTACTCCGCTAAACGGCCCACTGCACTCAGATCCTACTCTCCCCCGTCGTCGGAACGCTCTCAGCCCAAATATTGTATATCTCTAACAAATGACATATTGAGATAACGATCTTTCAATGTAGGACAATGTAGGATGATGTGAAATGCCCTCTATTTTGAGTTAATGATTCCTGTAAGAATCCTCTCATGCTAATTACAGTATCTCTCGCTCTCCCTCACTATATAGACTAACATCATTCAAAGCATCATCATTTGATTCCTTCATCTTCATCTGCATTATGCATTTCAATATAAGCAGGAAGGGCAGAAATATAAGTGAAATGCTTTTAAGTACTTACAAAAAAATCTTATCATAGAGACCAAAGTGCTATATTGTTTATATTTGTGGAAGGCACGTTCATTTAATTCAAAATGCTCTTATGCAAAATTGGCACAACAAAGTGATTTTGACAAATTATATTGGTAGCGGATAAACCGCTACCATTACATTACTGGATTGGATCATAAAGTTTAAGGTCTCTCCTTCCTTCCACACTGATGCAAATTTCTAAGAGGGAAAAAAAACAACACTCTTTCACATTAAATGTCTTTATTACACCCTGACGTTCATCTCCTCTCAGGAGATGAGCGGTGAACGAGAGCAGAGCCATTATGTGTCAAATAAAAGCATGTGGATTATCTCTCAGACACCTCGAAAGCTATATTCATTAAGGAAAGCCTGGAAGCACTTGATGGTTATTGGGAAACAGTGGAAATAAAAAATAATCGGCTTTGTGAAACACGGCATGAGCTCTTGAGTTGTTTAGCGCTGATCAGTGTGAACACAGATCACATCACCACAGAGGTTGTGGTTCATATGGGGTTGGGATTAATAATATTTATAAGGGAGGTATGATAAGGAGTAAGCCTATTTCGTATTTATAATTATTTTATAATGAAACAGGAGGATTGTACCAGATTTTCCTTTGAGGGCTGTGGTTCTGAAGGTCTATTTATACACTAGCAAGATTCACACTAAAAGCTTTCATTCCTAGGAATAACGGATGTCAAGCTTGATAACAGCAATGTTAGGAATGAGCTACAGTGTGAATAACTTTGTATCTGTGATTGTCAACATGAGAATAGAGTTCTGGAGATGAATGAGTGAGTAGCTCCGCACAGAGGAACCTGACATGATGTTTGTTCTTCAAGTCTGAAAGACAGATTATGTGGCTACGTATACACACATCTATGTGTAGCTCTGAATCGTTAAAGTGCCCCTATGTAACCATTAGAAGCCATTTCAAAATATACCCTCCAGTGACATCATAGGTGGGAGTGTCCACCAAGATGAATGATGGATGGATCAGCCTACCAGTTGGTACGTTTCACTGGCTAGGCTGGTAGGCTGAATATTCTGTCCATCGTGCATCCTGATGGACACTCCAGTTTGTAATGTCACCATAGGGTGGATTTCTGAAATGGCTTGTAATAGCAAATGAACCTCTGGTGGTAAAATAGAGGCAAGCTGTGTTCCTGGGCAATTGGACAGAATTAATATGTGAAGCCATAGTGTTGAGCTCTAGGCTCAGATTGTCAGACAAGGCGCTATGCTAATATTAACACCGTCGACAAAGTCCCCAAATCTCAAGACTGAAATGACAAAATGAACGGTCAAACCTTTTGGATGTTTAAACACGCTTATTGAATATATTGACTTGGGAATGGACAGCGCTACATGTGGCTCTAAACCATTTAACATTTTTTCTAGCAAACGTGCGGAAGCTAATGAATTTTTAACTTCACTCCGGTCACTAAATGACAGCTAGAGGAGGCAGCCATATATGTGGAAGTGGAGACCCCCTGGGGGAGCGGACATGACCTCATCCTGACCCTTTGACCTCTCACTGAAGACCAACAGCTGGGTCAGATCGATACCATGTGACAAAAACATCTGTCACTATTATGATATAAGGGCATAGGTTATACATATACAGGGCAGACAGATGTACACACGCACACACACAGAAACAGAAACACACAAAGGCAAACACGCACACATGCTCTGAAACACCAGTCCAATGAAGCAATGATCAACTATACATCCCCACAGTCCCCTTAAAAAAGTTTTTAAAACATTTTAAAAGCAACAAATTTGGCTTATCTGATTCGACGATTTGTTTAAATGGAGAAAACAAGACCCTGACCTCCGTGTCAGGGTCTTGTGACCTTGTTGACCTTGAGCAGAACCATGGCGTCTGTCTCTGACAGCAGACATCTGGTCGACGTGATCTGTGATTTGAGCAGGAAATATTAACGTGTGTGCAGGTAATCCAATCCCTCGCTACATACACTACATATATGTTGTGATTTCCAACATCCAAGTGGATAGGTGTGGCTCCAAGATGTCACAAGCTGAGTAATCATAGTTATGAATATAATCTGATCCACAGATAGATTCCCAATTCACCCTTTAAACACTGTTCATTTATCAATAGCCCAGCTGGACCTGCATTGAAGCAGGCAATTACAAACAGCTCAATATGTCCCTGTATGGCCGACCTACAGAATTTCTCACCACTGATTCATTACAGGCCACAAAGTCTCTCCCCCAATGCGCTTAATCTCTGTGTATTCTTTTATTAGTGCTGCGGCGGTGATGAATGTGTCTTCCAGGGCTAATACATAATTGAAGTCTTTGTGCACTAAGGTGCAGCGGCAGTAAGTTAGAGTATTATAGGCCTGGATCTGGGGAGAGAGATACATTCCCCAATACTGTTCCTCAAACTGTTCACAGTAACAACAGGTCACTCTTGATTGAGTCTGTTCACCGCTTTTCTTTTTTATTACCATTAAGGCATTTTACCATGCTTTAATCCAAAGTTACCTACAGTGTTTTCCTTGTCATTAATGTCATTCAGGAGCAGGTAGGGGTTGGGGCATCTTCTTGATCCCTACAGGTAGACTACTGGCTGTGAAACCCCAGAACCCTTTTTGGCTGTGAGATTCAAACACCCTCGGCACCAGTACCCTGCCCCCCTTACGGTATCTGGGAGTGTGTTCCTGTTGGTAACTACATTCAACTATGGACGATGGAGTCTGTGCAACCATTTGTCTGACGCACGCCTCTCAAACACAATCATGTAATCACCACCTGTCAGACCAGGAGCTGTCCTGTTTTTCGGGACACAGAGGCGTGGCTGGGAAATTAAGTGCCATTGATTAGGGACACTGTCGTCTAAATCCCTTCCCTTTTCAGATTAGTCCACCATTGATCTGTAACTGCAATTTCACGCTCACGATCCACCGATTGACCTAAGCGTAATATGCGGTCGGTGCCAGCTTCCATGCGACCTACCCATCTATCACAAGACAGAGTTTCCATGCTGCCCATCCATCACAACGCAGAGAGCCTCAGTGGTCTTCAAATGCACTGGAGAGGAACATATTCATATTAGAACTGGTATTAGAGAAGGGCTTTCTTCTTTCTGAATTCTGCCCCGTGGAGATCTTTTCTTGTCTCACTTTTAAGTTGAAAAGTTTTGTCAAATTGTAAATCAAACTTATTTTCATGGAAAACGTTTATGGTACTGAATATAAATCTGGAAGTTACACCTTATTGTACTACAAATTAAGTGAACTTAAATGAAATAAATTCAGGAATGGAGTAAATTTATATAATATATGCGTGTGCCAACACCTTTCCCATCTGGGTCCGCCCCCTTGCTACGAACATAAGCGCTTGGCTACTGTAAGACGCTTCTTTTGATATTATTATAGTATGGATATGAAGACACAGAACAACATACAGTACATGTTGCTTTCAATCACATCATGTCAATGCTGCATCGGTGTGCTTCCTGCTGCAGACCACTGTACATGTAAAGAGATAGAGAGATATACATGGATAGGTTGGTAGGTTGCCAGACAAACAGATATGGTAGCTAACATTAAAAGAGACACAGGCCACTGGAGGTTTGGCTATGCTTGAAGCAACGTCACTCTATATGTAACATATAGAAGGCATCACACTTGCAGTCTTCCTTGGGAGATGAATCCTTCTCCCTGATGAACGCCCTCAGTTTGCATCACAAACGATGCTGTCGTGTTGTTATTCTTCAACCCTTTGTGTACATTGCTTCTATTCGGCAGCATACAAACAAATTAGGACAGCGTCGATATTTGTTTTTTATAGGCGCTATGGGCTGGTATTCCGAATGTGCACCACCTCTGCACCACCATCTGGGATGAATAAAGTACTTTCCTATCTCATCTTATCTAAGATGTTAAAGTAGCAGATTACTAAGTCTATCGAGTGTTTCTATACATACCGTCAGCCGTACAAATGCATCGTGAATATCTGAGGCAACAGGTTGTCCTGGGCTGCTGGTCTGATAGTAACCACGTCTCCACTGATGTCAGCGTCTTTAATCAGCCTGTGAACATGTGTCCAGTCTGCTGGGTTCTGTTATCATTGTAGAAAGAGGCTTTTATGTTGCCCACTAATGCAGTTGCCATTAGAGTGATGTGACAGCTGAAAGAGTGCTATTAACAGCACCTCGGCTTCCTTTAGTCTTAAAAAATAATGTGCAGCTTCACGCTACTTAGCGGCCTTTCTCTCGGCCTGGATGAATATTTAAATCAACCCATGATGTCATTCCCCCTTCCTGTGGCCAAAGAGGAAATTAAGGAATGGCGGCAGGAAATAAACAGCAGTTGAATTAATCTGTCCTTCAGGTTGGTGATCTCATAAGACGAGGATGTCACCGTGCAATTTCCTTCTGTGCTGAAATACATATTTATGTTTCCCTCACACTGCAGTTTTAAAATGAACCTCTTCCCAAACATTTACATACAAATTATTTTTATTCAGTTGTTTATGTGACATACATTTCCTTATTTTTTATTTTAATGTCATCCAAGTAAATAAGAGGAAATACGAATATTGAATAAAACAGGGAAATTCCAGGAAATTGTCTATCCACACAAAATAATTCTTGAATCACTATGCAAATATGAATATAGTTGAACTACCAGCAAGCTATTACAAACTGTAGTTAAACTACTAGATTAATTTCATGTAGTTTATAACAGCACATCACTGAAAACTAAAGGTTATCTCTGTCTTACCAGCAGGGGGTGTTTCCAAATTTTGCCCGGAAAGCTGTGAATTATTTTAATAGATCTATCCATCTACCTATTCATCTACACATCTAGCCATCCATCTATCTACCTACCTATGCTTCTGCACATCTATCTAACCATTTATCCATCCATCAATCTACCTATCCATCAACACATCTATTCATCCAACCATCAATCTGTCCTTTTACACATCCATCTATCCAACAATCTTTCCATCTATCTATCTATCATTTATCATGCTATCCATTCAACTATCCAACCATCTACCCATTCATCTATCAGTCTAGCCATCCATGTATACATGTGTCAATCTATCTATTTATGCATCCATCCATCCAGCAAACTCAGACGCATGAAGGCGTTTATGTAATATAATAAGTAAAAGTTGTATAATTACATTTGCTTCACATTAAGTCTCAGTTTTTCCCGGTGGTGAGAAACATGCTTGCTTCTGGATGGTTTTAATCAGGAGATTGGAAGTGTTGATACAATAATAATATTATACTTCATATATAATATATATGCAGCCACAATTGACTAAACAGAAACAGAGTAAGAAATTACATTATGAAATCACCTCATTCATTGGTAATTGATTTCCAATCAATCTGAATGTGAATATTGGGGGCATATTGTTGATTATGTTTAACTTGAAAGAGATTGGAGAGTTAAATAAGAGATAAATAAGGTCATGCATCCCCGTCTAGTTTCAGCCAATCACAACTCCCCTGGCTCAGAATCTCATTTCATGGTAGATGTTCTCTTCAGCAAGCAAACATTTATGTCCACTGCAGTTACCTGTCCTACATCCTGTTTAGATAACAGTACATCCTTTTGGACTACAGAACTTCCTGTTGGATGTTGTTTACATGCATTAAAAATGTTAAGTTAAAGCGCCACTCTGTAACTTTTCAAGTTTTTGTGTTTTGAGGAAATGTATGAAGCCACTAAATGTCTACAGAATAAAAGCAAACTGTTCACGACTCTATCAACGCAGGGAATCATACTCTTTCATCCAATTTGGTCTTTGCCGACCAATGGCGGGAAATAACAGTAAGAGGACGTGAGGTGGCAACTAGTATTTAGTCAATTGAAAAACGTTTTTTTTTGTTTTATTAGTATCGTAACAATTAAAAAGATGTCACTAATAGGGATGGGTATCGTTACGATTTTAACGGTACTTCTACTCTTATCGTTACTGCTTCGGTACTTTATCGGTACTCTTATCGGTTCTTTTAGAAGAAAAAAAAGACAATGCTTTTTTCCTGATAATGGTAACTTTCTTCAGTAGCAACAGCTTACAATGTTTTGAATAAATAACTATTATAGACTCTATAATATTGTGAAAATGGAAATGTAGAATGAACAAAAACAAATAAATATATAAACAATTAACAGCAACAATAAAAGACGGTGGCAAAGAGCAACACGGATGGGGTCTGCATGCAGCTGGGCTGCAAAAAGGCCTCACACGTTATTTTTACGCTTCTTGTCAGAGTGGAACCGTCAGGGCCCTCTAGGCCTTCTCTGAGGGCCTAAGATATTCTAGATATTCTACTTCTATTTTATAAATTCATAATTTGACAATCAACATCTAAACTTCTGAGGAAATAAACCTTTCAAAATGGCCTATTCAATTTGTGTTTGGGTTAAATGGGTTAAACGTGAAGGGTTAAATGAAAGAAGCCCCTTTGTCAGCATCAGAATTTTGCTGACTCTGCAGTTGTTGGGAAGGAAAATGCTATGCAGCTCTGTGATTGGTGTCCCGCTATAATTTCACAGAGGGTCCAGTAATAGAAATTCAATGAGACTAATTTCAAATGTCAGTAAAATTGACCAATCATATCTTCCCTTCCCTCCCTGGGTTTTGTTATCGCTAACTTTATGACAAGTTCCGCCCGCTGTGAGGGACACAAATCCATTACACTAGCTAGCTAGCTTATGGGACGTGATTTGGTTTACTTCACGATGGCAGCCGCCGCCGCCGCCGAGTAATGTAACCGCTAGTGAGGAGCATAGGTTTCAGATTTATTATGTGTGCCGTTTTCTAGGTTAACTTTTAATAAAAAGTTGGAGTTAGTAACAGGAAGACCCACAACAGAGCTAGAATTAGTTCAGAAAACCAAAGCTTTTGAAAAGGCATTTCAACTTCACCAACTATACGCAATACACTGTTACTGTTGGGATTGTTTGATTTGTCTGCTGTCATGCATTTTGCACCCCGGGGTTGTCATATTCTACTGAAGTGCGCACACAGCTTGTGTGATGATGCGATTATTTGTCAGGAGGATTTGTATTTTGCTAAAGAGATAGCTGTTTTTAGTTTTGGTGATAACTCTCACTCTCTCCGTGCTATTTGCTCGTTGCATTGCTAAGGCTGGACTAGCGTATTCATTTTTGTTTCAGAGCTGGAATTGTCATATGTAACTTTTGCAGTACTATAGAGAGGACACAGTAAGCTAAGCTGGTGGTTTGCTTTTTTCGCGACGGGGAAGGGGGGTCAGAGGGCCAAGGTTTAAGAGTCACGGTTCGCTACTGCTTCTTGTGAAGGAAGATCAGAATATCTTCCCTTTTTCCGTTTCTGGCGATCGTTCATTCAGAATAGTGCATTTTTTTTGCATTCTCCTGAATAGCATTAGTAGCCTTTAAAAGGGCCGTGTGAGTTCATTCATGCACAATGTACAAACAACCTTTTTAGTTTCATGATAATTTGAAGTTGGCTACCCAATTCAAAGCCGTTTGTCTTAACTGGAACTCCGGTGGGTCGTGTTTCCAATGATATTGTCACACCGGCGCTGCCATACAGATATGATATGATATAACTTCTAGCACTGCTCAAAACCTTTATCCATCATTAGCTGATATAAATATCGCAAGGTTGATCCAGCCTAAATTAATAGAAAATATATTTCCTTCATTTCTCCATGGGAGAGAAAGCAGAGGGCCCGGCCCCCGACTTAAAAGACAGGCTCGGACAGGGAGAGAGTTTTCTCTTTTGAGTTTAGTTCTAATTTCGGGAGTGACTCTGGAATAGCGAAAATGCATCTTCATGCGAGTTATATAACTATAGCAACGTTTATCTAGCCTAAATGAAAAGAAAATATAATTCCGTAATTTCTCAAATACCGATAGCAGCACCGGGTACATGGGAGCTTATCGATTCTACGCTCTGTAATGAGCCACGGGGCCTGTTTAATACCGGGTTTCGGTACCCATCTGTAGTCACTACTTAGCTTGAAGTCATATTTGGTAGTTGCTACATTGTTGTTGTTTTTTACGCTGGGCACGATGTCCCAGTCGTTCCAAAGAATACATGATTTCATCACATAGTGTTGTCTCGAATTCTAACACTACAAGATTTTTTTTTAAAAAGTGTTTTTGGCTGATGGTTATTGGAGGGAAAGGCGTGTTATCCAGTTAGTTTTGACGGTTGATTTTGACGGTTAGGCAAAATTGAATTATGTCCCCTTTCTTTCCATTTTTCATTAATTTAAAATGTTTTTAAAATCTGGTCACCTTAACACAGAGGTCCAACTTTGTGACACTTTATTAGTACCGTTCAACCGACATCAAAATAAGCAGCTGCCTAGACTGAGCTCCACACATCCTCACCACTGGTGTCCCTTGGTCTTGCTTTGGAAAAGGCACTCAGACGCCATGAACAGAACACCACCAGCGTTCGGAGCAGAGGGGAACGCTCAGAAAGTGGTTGGTGGAGACTGGCATAAACATAGGATTTAAGGCTTGTTTTCTCTAAATAACAGCCTTATTTTAGTAACAGTGACAAAATGGCCTGATAACTATGTTAACGATCTGATGAAAAATTTAACTTTTATTTTTGGGTTCACTGGCCCTTTAATGTGAACATTTGTACATTCTATCTCTCAAATACTGACTTTTGTTCTAAAATATTTTATAATCACTATTGCAATACAATTTCACATGTTGTTTGTGAACAACATAACCTCACAAATCTTGTGTTCTGGTAGCTTTAGCTACTCCCTACACTTTGTCCAGTTCTCTAGAACAGTGAACAGTTGAAATTCAACAATCATCAACCAATGATTCTACTACACTACATTGTTGTTGTTTTTTTGCATAGTTGTGCTTGTGTCATGTAATATTAACATTCATTTTCATGAATAGAATTCATTATTATATACACTCACCGGCCACTTTATTAGGTACACCTTGCTAGTACCGGGTTGGACCCCCTTTTGCCTTCAGAACT
>JAOPJO010000034.1:13904809-13915535 GCA_027123675.1 Molva macrophthalma | reverse complement strand
TGTGTGGTGCATTGTATGAGTCTCCAACATCTGCCATAGTTGGGATATGCGGCCTCCAGTTCAGGCCTTGACCTGAATGTACATGTGAAGTGTTCGTTAGGCTATTTTGCCCATCAGTCTATCAAAATGGTCATTCATATCTAACCCGATCATGGACATCATGTAAACCAGTATGTCGTCCTATATATATTTATATTCTGATCATGTCTATTTTTCTGACCCTAGAGCATTTAAGGTAATGTTTTCTTGTCCAACCAAACCTTATATCGTTATATCAGTACACTTATTATCATGAAGCCAATTAGAAGGGTGAGGTCATCATGTGTAAGTAGCCTCAATGACCTTGTTGTGGTGTGTAGTGTTTGGGGCTTGGCCATGGCGGTGGTGACTTGATTACAGAAGTGGTTCTTCTGCCGTGTTAAACATAAGTCCTCTGATATGCACTAAAATCTCATGTTTGTGCAAATCTCTTTTCTCTTGTTATGCCTGGTACATACTAGACGATTTTTCAAGTTTAGAAAACTTGAAGTCAACAACACACCTAACAATAGATGGGGATTTGACTATTTTGGTCATTAAGTATGTGGAAGGCAACGATTTTGCCAACCCAGCACACCAAACACTAACCGATTCCTTTCATCAACAACCCAGTACTGATTCTCAATACCGGAACTCGCGCAAATCACATAAACGTGATTCTAAGTAGTTTTTACCATAACATCCTCAAGAAAAACTAAAGAACGATGGATGAAGTAATGGAGAAGGTGTGAAAATGGACTGTACATGTTGCAGCGTGAGTTGGACTCCTCCATTTCACAAATCCATACTTTAGCCTTTACCACCATGGCTTCTGTTGTGACTACCGGTCAGCGTGGCTCCCAATTGGCTATCCTCTTTCCCACGTGACAATCCATACACCGTGTATTCGGCTGTCCTCGGGATTCCCCCAACACTATAGGATATGGGATTGTAAATATCAATATCTTTAATATTTTATTTAATCGGTGCAGCCCTGGTAAGATTTGGAAGAAGTCAAAAAAACCTTAACATTCCGCACACCACAGGATAATCTGACAAGAAAATCGGTAGAACCATCAAAAAAATGGGGCTTTGCAGACCAGGGTTGGAAGGGTTGAATTGGGCACAAAATCTGGTTAAATATCCTGTAGTCTGTGCCAAAAGTTAGCGATATTTTCTACCAACCAATTTTTTACATCCTACTAACAGATTTTAGAATTTTTGACCAACCGATTTTAGAATATTGTAAAACAACACCTGTGGAACAGAAAGGTTAGACCTTACTATATAAGAGTAAAGTAAAGAGTAAAGCAAGTACTAAAAACGTGAGTACTACACCAAATTAATACTTTTTTGAGGGTGAAAGTTGAATATTGCTAGTGTTTCTTCTACATCACAATCTTCTCTTGAATGCAGCAAGCAGCTTCTAATAGAGATTCATGAGATTTAGGACATGATGCCATCTTCAAGTCCTTCCACCCAAGCGTGAAAGCTTCCCCAAATCAGAATCTAAGTTGTGTTACATGCACAAATGAGCACGATTCATGATGTCACAAATGGATGGCACCTATAACGGTCCAGTGAGCACAGATATGCAAATACTTTGTCAAATTTACGTCTAGTAAATGTGGAGGCGTTTCTAATTTGCATAATCGTTTTCGCTCACCTCTGTAAAAATAAATGGTGTACAGCTGCCTTCAGTATAGTGTATTGAACTAAAAAAACGCTATGGTAAAGACCAATAAATTACTACATAAATACAACAAATAAAAAAATGAATTAAAGATATTTGTTTTC
The DNA here is from genome assembly GCA_027123675.1 of Molva macrophthalma. Lineage (NCBI taxonomy): Eukaryota > Metazoa > Chordata > Actinopteri > Gadiformes > Lotidae > Molva > Molva macrophthalma. Next base: position 13,913,720 of record JAOPJO010000034.1, on the reverse strand, counting down.
ATATCCATTACATTTGCAGATATTTCCCATCTGGGATAAATTAAGAAGATCTTGTATGTATAACATTTAAGGATAATTATAACACTATAACACTTAATTGTGAAGCAGTTTGAATTTGCAACAGCACAGTATCTGCGTCTTGTTGTGTTCCATTTAGAAGCTTTTTCAACTCATTGATATTTGGACCATTTGAGAGCATTTGAGCAGGATTATTTCTGGGATTTAAATATGTGTGGATGTCACCTTTAACAAAAATGCTTGCTTTCTCTCTTTCCGAGCTTCAAAAAAAGATCTGAATGACACGCAAAGTTGGGTGGTGGTCATGAAGTCTAATAACTTGTCGCTTTCCTCCCAGTGCTCGAAAGAGACTCTAGTGGTGAATGAATGAACGAGACACTAGTGATGAATGAATGAACGTAACTCTTATGATGAATGAAAGAGACTCTAGTGACAAATTAATGACAGAGATTATATTGATGAATGAATAAAAGAGACTAGTGATGAATTGAAGAAAGAGACTAGTGATGAATGGATGAAAGAGACAAGTGATGCATGGATGAAAGGGATTAGTGATGAATGGATGTGTTCCTGGACAGTGTTCCTGGACAGAGAGACCTCAGACCGCAAATAACTGTTGATGATATCACTCACTCACAACACTTCTTTGTCCTATGGGAAGACAGCATGCCTTTTTGAAAGCCGTGCAAATTTAATAATAATATTAGTAATGGTCACGGCAGATGGAACAATAACAATAATTATTCATAATGCACTTAGTTCAAACCTTAGAAGTGCCCCTGCTTTACGGTTCAGCAGTGCATCACATCACAGAGTGGCCCTCTTAAAAGCAGACTTTTATGAATGAAATGTCACACATCCCAGAAAAAAGGTGGTCTTGTTACAGAGGTGCCATGTAGAAAGGATAAGAAAGTAATGAGCCAATATCTTCACTACTTGGAACCAGGAATTGGCTTTGAAAATCTAATTAAACCTTAGAAAAGTTCCCCGTTCTCTTTATGTTTTTGCATAATACACAGCGCTGCTCTGCTTTGATTGCCAATTTCCCTGCATTATCATAGCATAATTCCTCCGCTACTTTGGAACAATACAAGAGAGTTGTTTTTTTGGTTGGTTTGTCTTTACATTACACCACCTCATATAGACAATCACTTACTATAGTGTTATATTATATAACTGCTACAGTGCAGTCATGTTGTGGAGGTATGTTTACTAGTTTTTATGCTTGTTTTCTAGAGCAGACAGAAAACAAGCATAAAAGAGTAGACATGGAGCATATATATATAGATATAGCATATATATATACACATATAAACGTTTGCGTTAGAAGTTAGTTCAAGGTGCTAATTTTGACATGTTGCTCTAACAAGATTAGAATCAAACTAAAAGGTTATGTGATATGATAGCTGCTTGGATAGCTGCTTGTCTAATTATCTAACAACCTGAATTCAGTGGATTTAATAAAACCCCAAAACCTCATATCCTTCTAACACTCATTAACAATTTCCTTTCAAGCGATTCTATTTCAGCCCTAATTACGAATATGGCAATTAGACAATATGAAACGCTGAGCCCTTGAAGCAGCCTTGTTTGTAATGTAACTTCAATAGAGACACATTATCAACTCATCAACATGTGACTGGTCCCGGTGTGTGCTCCACACCGCATCGATAGATTCTTTGAAGACCCATCAGTGATTCTGATCACAGCAGCCGGTCAATGGAGAATTCCTGACCGCACTGTTAACCACTTCAATCTCGAATGTGGTAATGTTCCACGTTATAGACACAGAGTGAATAGACACAGCCATTAAAATATAATAAACTGCCAGCACCGCAATTCATCAATTAAAATATGCTAGGATTGATTTGGAGAAATCGTTGTATCAGCCTTGTTCTCCTGATACCCACCTCATATTTGTTCATTCAATTTCACAAAATGTATGATCAAAATCAGAAATGATGTGATGGTTTCAAAATGAATGACAATGACACATGGTACAAGGAACATGCAACGTTAAGATGACAAGCTGTACACTGTTAATTGATTTAATCTCTGCCGTCTTTAATAATAGCAGCTCTATAAGGGATTTCAAACGTATTTGAATTGCATCTGTAAAACTTTTAAAATGTAGGTCAAATTGCTTTCAAAAAAGATTGTTAAAGAATTTAGGTGGAAAATTAATGACAAGGACGAAACTAAAACAATTGACAGAGAATTTATTCAAATCTAGATACAATCTAAATAAAAAATGATGGTTGTAGAATCTATATATTTCTCTAGTGTTTACAAGGCCTTTATGTGGATAACAGATAGACATACAGACAGGGTAAGACCTACATACTTTCCGTACTTTTAACAATGTCTGGTTGGTGAGACGTCTGAAAGATCAAAACAGGGGTAGTTAGCCGTCAGAGCACCTGGCTAATGGTTAGCCCTGAGTCCATTCTATCCTTGATGGAGAGGCATTCGCAATGTCTCATCCCTCTCCTACCTGGAAGACAATCTCTTTCCAACTATTATTATATGATTTTATTAGCTGCTTTATTGTTTTCGATACACGCCATTAAGGAGATGATAGGGGTTACAGCATCTTGCACAAGGACGCCTACAGGACATTTGTGTTCGAACCGAGAACCTTTCACCTTAACAACAACTGCTCTAACGTTATAAGTATATACGTTTAAGTAGTATGAGAAAACATGTACACATTATATGCTAAAGGTAATTCATGTAGTTTAGTGACATTTGAAGTTGGTAATAGAATAGCATACTTGCGTTCTTATATAACTTGACATTAGCACATCGTAGCATTACCATTATTAGAATCTATAATTCCGCTGCGCATGTGTTACAGTTGATGGCCCATATCTCATGTTACGTGTCTAACTTATTAAACCTTCTTATTGCCTCCCAATGAACAGCATAAGTTTCCCCATTTTACACACTTGTGACATCAACATAAGTTTACGGCCTGGAAGCTGTTATTGATTCTATAAATAGAGGTAAACTGCTTTCATAAGGGAGAGAGAGAATATGTGTGAGAGAGAGAGGGGCAGGGAGAGTGAAAGAAAATACGCTGGAAAGAGCCAATACATTAAAGGATTACTTTGGTATTTTTCAACCTGGACTTTATTTTCCAATCATTTTGGGTCTAAGTGACTAATGCCAATGCATTTTTTTTAAATTGGTCCAGTATTGATCAAGAACACTTCAGCCATTCCAGCTGCAAAATTAGCTGCAGTGTAACCTGTGGGGCAAGAGCCCCTTGTCAATGTCCATCCTAGCCCTTGTTTTTTGCCACTGACAGGCTAAGAGTGTTATTATATGTGTCTGACAACATTAGGAATGGGTACCGGAACCCGGTATTAAACAGGCCCCGGGGCTAAATTATAATTGACGTAGTATTGATAAGCTCCGACGTTCTGGTTCTGCTATCGGTATTGGAAAATGTTATTCTAGCCTAAATTAATAGAAAATATATTTCCTTAATTTGTCCATGTGAGGGAAGGCAGAGGCTGCTGGCCCCGCCTCCACACAAAAGACTGAGAAACAGAAGAGAGAGTTTTCTGTTTTTAATCTAGTTTTAATGTCGGAATAGTGGAAACACATTTTAACGTGAGATATATAACTATCACAAAGTTAATCTAGCCTTAGTTAATAAAAAACATATTTTCTTAATTTCTCCACTACCGATAGCAGAACCAGAACGTCGGAGCTTATCGATACTCATCGACGTCAGACACCATGGCCAACCATCTGAGCCTGTCAGAAGCACAAACAACCACTTTTAGCGGATGTCCATTGACGGTGTGCTATTGCCCCGCAGGGTTACATTGCAACCAGTTTTACGGCTGCAATGGCTGAGTTGCTCTTGCGCTATACTGGACAAATTTCAAAAACAATTGTCTGCATTAGTCTCTTATGATGGGAAAATAGGGTCCAGGAGAGAGAGACGGACAGACAGACAGACAGACAGACAGACAGACAGACAGACAGACAGACAGACAACAAAAAACCAGTGGAGGAAGTGGAAGGGAATTGTACAGTTCTACGATGGGATGCAACAGTTGGACAAAATTTGAACCTCACCAAAGGTTAAACAGGCCAAAGAAATGTCATCCAAATGCCACTTAAACATTATTTGGCCTTTTGGAACCTTCCATCACATGCGTGTGGATGAGAACTCTGGGTAAAGTGGGGCTGAGGGAGTCAGGGTGGCTTGGTGCTAAAGGTCGCGTAGGACAGAGATGACACACAGCTTTGATAATTAGGAGTTGAAAAGAGCTGCTGGGTTTTTCTTCCTACATTAGATGTGTCTGACTAAATCCAGAACACAAATAGAAGGTAACATTTTCTTAGTTATTCGATGAATAATTTTTTGAATCATGAATCATCAGACCTGTCTGCGTGATCGGACAATCGTATCTCTCCTGGTTTCACTAAAATATCCATTTGAGTGTAATTATATCATTTGTCAAAATCACTTTGTTGTGATGACTTTGCCTGCATTTCCTGTGAACGAGGCTGCCACGAATGTAAACAATAGCAGTATTACGGTTACGCTATTGATAAGTTCATATACAATTACGAAAAATACACTTCTAAGAAGTGATACAAATTAAGTTGAGATAAAATGGTACAATAGCATACTATTTTACAGAATAACTGATTTTCGAAATGGTGCATTTATGTTTGTAATATAAGCTAATACAACCACAGGTGGGATTTGAACCTGGGTTGAGTGGGTAGAATGATTGTTTAATCATTCTTACCGTTATAAATTATGCAGAACATGTATTCCAAATCTCTTTAAAGATACCATAGAGGTTTTCAAATAGCCAAGATAATAATTTCTCGACTCCACCTTTGCATACAACTAATTGTAAATATATAAGGGACAGTATGCAATTTTTTTAATCTTTAAAAGGCTCCTTGTAATATTTAAAAAATGTCTGGACACACAAGCACAGCTAAGATCTGGGAGAGAGGGATGATGGAGAGGGATGGGATCCAAGGAGCGATGAGGAGAAATAAGGAGGAGAGGAAGAGATGAGAAGAGAGAGGGATGGATGAGAGAGACAGGGATGGAGGAAAAGATGGAAGAGAGAGCTGAAGAGGGACGGATGCGAGACAGAAAGTTAAGAAGTGAGATGCATGAGGAAGAGAAGGAAGGATGTGAGGGAGGGATGGGAGAGAGAGGGATGGATGAGAGAGAGGGTTGGAGAAAGAGAGGGATGAGGAGGGTGGATTGGAGCGAGAAAGATAAGGAGAGAGGTGGATAGGAGAGAGAGTGATGAGGTGCAGAGGAAGAGATGACAGCATCTCAGCCTCCATTAACTCCCCCCCTCCCCCAATCTCCCACAGAGAAACGCAGCACAGGACCAGGTAATTAATTTCCTCAAGGACAATTATTCTCCTGCTTTAAGATGATGGCGATGAGAGTGGGGGGAGGGTTGGGGCGGGGCGTGTGTTGGGAGATGAGTGGTGTTGAAGGAAGCTGCCCTCCCATCCCCCGTCAGACCTGGTCAGAAACTGGAGGATGACCTCTGCCAGTGATGTCATGATGACACTATACATCACATTGAAAGGTTCAGGGTTCTCTTGACTAATGAATCTCTCCAGAGAGAAGAATTGGCCAGCAGTCCTCGTTAAGAGCAATACTTTAATGAGGTTATCGTTAAGAGATATATGTTGACGAGATAATGTTTAAGAGATACTGTAACAAGATTATGGTTAAGAGATATTTAAGAGATTCTTGTTGAGATATATGTAATGTATAGATATATATTAACAATCGCTCAGAGAAACCATACTTATTGTCTTAATAATAGTTATTATAACAGCAGCGCCGACAACAACAACAAGACTCATTACAATATATTATAATAATTACAGTACAGTATTATAATTGATCACCTCATTTTATAACACAGCTCTGTGTTTACAAATTGGTACTGTGTTTACAAATTGGAATCTGAATTACCATGGCTAATTCAGTCATGAATACACAGATTTGAAAAAAATGGAGTCCACTTTGCTCCCCGCTCTCTCCCTGACCCAGTATTGAATGGGATAATGGGCCGCAGCCATTTTAAAATGCACAGTTTACCTGAAGCTCAGGAGGAAGTGTTCATCAAGGAGCGTTCTGCTGTGCTGGTCCCAGTCCTTAGCCAGCAGATCTATGAGCAGTGTCATCCCAGCAGGGGCCCAGACCCTGTGGAGAGGATCTATGTATCTATGTAGGCACTCAGACAGAAGTACAATACAGCTCCCATCACTTTTACCTTCCTTTAGTTGTCTTTTATCTTTTCCATGGAACGATTTAGTTTCCCTATTCTGAAGAATTCATATGATAGATTTTTTTTTCTTCTATTAGTTGCTTGTCCCAGTGCTACTATCTTGGCAAGGTTTTTCTTGCAAATGAAACTTGTTTTGTCTTTGTCTTTGTCTTGGTAAAAATAACCCAGTTAAATAAAGGCAGAGTCAAATTAAATAAATGAATCCCAAACAATGAAAAGAAACCAGCAATTGCTAGCAAAAAGAGCTACAACTGTAGACTAACAGGATGCTTCCCAGTCTTCCAAAGCCCCAAACCCATGCTTCAATACCCGCGACTAGCCTCGCTCGTAGATAGAGTTGGTATTTTGGTACAGTACGCGGTCAGCTAGCTACGATTTGAGAATATGTGGTATCAACACACATTGCGTACCAACACCAGATGATGTAGACCTTGAGTTTAAGTTAAAAGGATTTTTAGAGAGAGAGAGAGACTGAATAATGTCTCTTCTAGCTTTCTGCCATAACGTATCTTTAATTTAACACTTTAAAACACTTATTATTCCACTACTGTGAAACTAAGTTGCTTTGGATGAAGGTGTCTGCTAGGTGACTTAATGTAAATGTAAAACAAATGCTAAGGAACAGCTGGTAAGGTACAAAATACATACTTCCATTTGTAGTAATCAATCGATCACAAAACAACAGAAAGTTCCTGAGTTCCGTTAGAAAGGAGCTCAGGAACTAGTGAATTTCCCCCCCCCCCCATTACAACCCCCCTGTGAATAATCACCTCAATGAAATATTACTAGAGCTACAAATAGCAAACAGTTCATAAACCACGTACTGCATGAGCATCACAGTAAGGTGTAAGTCATTAGTCACTACGCCTGTTCTCCATTACTCTCATTGTTACTATGAACTATAGCATAAATAAAAGCAGCTAATAACAATGCTGAAATATGACTCTGTCTCTGTCGTTCTGAGGCACAGCAGCTCTGGCGTTAGCGTGAAGGACAACGTGCCACAACAATGGATTGGCTGACCTTCCTCTGTGGGAGATAATCATAGAGACCTCGCTTAATTCATAACTTCTCTCCCCACTGCTGCTCACTAGACAAGCTGGAACACAAGATGATGCCATCTTTCTTTCACCCTGCCATTAACACTTATGCTTATAAAAGAGTACATATTAAAATATGAATGTAGATTATTTGTTTATGTTAAATATGACTTATTTAACAGTCGTTGAACCATTGAGTAATGGATTTAAAAGTAGTACTTATTTACTTACTCACGTCATTGACTTGCCGAAGTAATCTAGAATCGATTCAGTTCGAAAATGATGTGCTTAACTATTTACTTAATCGATCACTCACTTACTTGGGTAGTTACTGATTAACTTACAGGTCTACTTCTTTTTACTAATGTAGTATTGATTCTGTGTATGCTGGCGGTTTGGACATAGTCTTACCATGTCCAAGGTGTCAATGGGAAATGGACTGAATTGACATAGCGCTTTTTTAACCTGAGACTACTCAAATTAGTGCCGAACATTCACCCATTCATACACACATTTACTCTCTCTCTCTGTCCATCGTATGGTTTGGCCTGTCATTCTGTCAGACTAGGCAGCACTGGAACAGTTTGTTGCTGTAACACTGCTCTCTGTCTGTCTGTCTGTCTGTCTGTCTGTCTGTCTGTCTCTCTTTGTCTCTCTCTCTCTCTCTCTCTCTCTCTCTCTCTCTCTCTCTCTCTCTCTCTCTCGCTCTCTCTCTCTCAAATTCTAATTCAAATTAGCTTTATTAGCATGAAAAGTTTATTTCCAAAGCAAACATAAATCAAGGTGATTCAGGTATTGCTTACCATTTAACAATAAAACTGATTTGATACAACAATAAATCAATATCAAATTAACATACAATGAAATACAAAAATAAATAATAATACTAATAATACTAAATGAAACAAGATGTTAAGATGAGTAGAGGAAAGGCAGATCATGAGGGACTAACTAACCTTATGAGTTCTGCTGCTTTTCTCTTTTCCTGGGACATTTTCTGACTTCTTTAGCTGCTTCTGAGAAACTGATCGTATTTCTCCAAGTAAATGTTGCATTTTAGTTTGTTCAGAGAGTGTATGGAATTCTCTGTATTTATGATTTATTTTGTAAAATAAATGGGTTCTTAAGTGTTCATATATGCTACAGTGTAGCAGGAAATGTTGCACTGTCTCCATCTGGTTCTGTGGGCAGAGTTGATACAGCCTGTTCTCTCTAGACTGGTAGATCTGCTTGTTTCGGCTAGTCTCTATGGCCAGGCTTTGGTCACTGAGTCTGTACATAGTTAATGTCTTCCACAGTTTCTGATCACAGTGATCAGATAGTCTGCCAACGTTTACTGTCTTTTTCGAGCTGAATAACATTGAAGTTTGCTTTGATTTTTTTGTGGTAGAATATGGTTTATTTTTGCAGCTTTCTTTTTCTTGAGCTATTATTTGGTTGGGCCAGATTGTGTGAGTGCTGACCTGAGGCCTTATGCTGTGAGAGGAGGTGAGTCTCCAGTGTGAGGGCTGAGGCCTTGTGCTGTGAGAGGAGGTGAGTCTCCAGTGTGAG
>JAOPJO010000034.1:13890383-13904709 GCA_027123675.1 Molva macrophthalma | reverse complement strand
TGAGAGGAGGTGAGTCTCCAGTGTGAGGGCTGAGGCCTTGTGCTGTGAGAGGAGGTGAGTCTCCAGTGTGAGGGCTGAGGCCTTGTGCTGTGACAGGAGGTGAGTCTCCAGTGTGAGGGCTGAGGCCTTGTGCTGTGACAGGAGGTGAGTCTCAGGACCAGCAGGCTGAGAGACTCCTTTCTATGTTCTCCTCTTGGCAGTGGAGGGCTTTATGGTGGTAGGGGTTGGGGTCACCTGCTTTTAGGTGTTTATGAATTATATGATTTTGAATAAAAGGGTAAATTGACCTAATTCAGCTCGGCATCCATTGTTGGGGTTGTTCCTATGTACTCTGAGAATGTTCTTACACATTTCAGCTTGCAGGGTTTCAATTTGGTGTTTGTCCCATTTTCAAAGTCCTGATTTGCAAGTGAACCCTGCACTTCACTACCATATAGTAGAATCTGTTCGATTATGGATTTGATTATTTTGAGCCGGTTTGGAATAGGTATATCTAAGTTACTAGACTTTTTTATGGCATAAAAAGCCCTTCTTCCCTTGTCTCTCATTGTCTCTCAGATCATTAATGGCCAGGTTTTTCCTAGTGGAAGTTAAACAGGTATATCCAATTGTTCCAAGGATATGGCCATCATCAAAATACATATTAAACAGGGTGGGGCTGAGACTGCAGACCTGTTTAATCCCTATACTTTGGGGGAAGACATCAGTTTCTTTATTGACCGCACATTTATTATTTCCATACGTTAGTCTAATAATATCGTAGGTTTTCCCTACGTCGTTTTCAAACAATTTCAGTAATAGACCGTCAAATCCTTTTTTTAAATCGCCTTTTTTAAAACATTGTGTTTTTATTTTGGTGGATATGTTTATTAATGAGTGTCTCTTCTCTCTCTCTCTCTCTCTCTCTCTCTCTCTCTCTCTCTCTCTCTCTCTCTCTCTCTCTTGGTACCCATACAGAGTTGGGCTGATTTTGTGATTGCGATTATTCTTTAGGTCGATTCAATTTGCTAACCTGCCAACCAAATCACATTGCATGATGTCATATATTTAGTGATTCCTCTGACCACACATGGACACACAAGATTCTAGCGCCCTTAACAGAAATTCAAATTTTGTAATCCTTTTTGTCCTGCATTAATTGCAGCCTTTCACGATTAGCTAATTGCTAAGGCAAAAAACGTGATTTTGGATAATATGCAATTAATTGTGCAGTCCTAATACCGCATAGCAAATCCTCCTGTATAGAAGGAATGGGCGGGGGGAAGGCAATCCTATGCAGCCAGGCTAGTGACAGGATGAGGGGAGGGTGGGGGTGATGGATGTTGGAGAGTCGGTTCCAGAGCGTGTATCCCACGGCAACCTTTGGTCTGGGAGATGCAGGTGGTCTTGACGAGGTGGGCGGGTGAGTCGGGACCTCCCCCATGGATGTGCGCCTCAAAGAGACGGATGTGCTTCAGATGTGTTCCGCCTCCATGCTTCAGGTTGAGGAAAACAAAGGGAAGGAATACATGGAGTTGATTCACACTCTCCACATCTTCTCATTCGCCACAGTGATGGTGGATGTCTCCCGTCACCATGGGAGCTTGCCACGTACTATTTGGCTTATTATTGGAGTTCGAAAACTTTCTTCTATAAAAACATGGTTCTCAAACGCAAGTGACTTCTTAAGAGATTAGGTGGCGTTTTCTATACATGGAGGACAAAGCAGAGCGAATTAAGCTCTGGTCCACTAGGTGTACGAAATAATTGTGTGTTTGTGTGTGTGTCTGTGTTTATAGATTAGTGTGAGTGTGTGTGTGTGTGTGTGTGTGTGTGTGTGTGTGTGTGTGTGTGTGTGTGCGTTTCTGTGTTTTATGGATTAGTGTGTGTGTGTGTGTGTGTGTGTGTGTGGGTGTGCCTGCATGTTTGTGAAACTATTTGATAGTCTGAGAAGCCTCTGTTCACAGTTAGTGTTGTGATTGGTTGTGGTCCTCATCTGTCAATCAACAGGATTAGATTAACAACACTGGATTATGTTGTTTTTTTAAGTCAAATTTAGATTGTGTTGTCTTATTAAACAATAATAATAATAAGATATATAAGTGTAACTCTTGCTTTAAAACTATTTAGATGTTATCATGTTATCATCTTTCTTCAGTATGTATTTAATTTAGTTCAAGAGGATATTTAGAGGGCAGAGAAAACATTATTATGTGGGTATGGGATGTGGTTCTTCAGAATATGATAGAGGGCCTTCTGTAAAACTAATTGACATGTCATCATAATAATTGGTTCAGAATATTCATATTCTGATTATGATGGTTAAGAATATATAATGATTGGTTCAGAACATTCGCATTATGATTATTATTGGTTTTAGGATTTTTGATTGGTTCAGAATATTAGCATTATATTATTGGTTTAGACTGTTAGGCCCGCCCTCTTGGTCTCAATGGTACACTCATAAAAACAATTCTGTATTAATGAATATGTTTGAAATGAAATTTGAGAAAAATATTAATAATACATTTTACTTTGAATATTTAATATGATGTAGTGTTTATTATCCCCATAAATTGTCTGCAAAAGCAAGAGAAATGCTTGGGATTTTAGCTCCAGAGTTGATGCGCTAGAAGAGACACTTAACAGCGCTCTGTTTTCTAATAATTCATGTGGCTTATGGGGTTTTACAAATGATTCCCCCCCAAGACCATGCCTCAAAACAAATGAGGACCAGGGGTGGTCTTACTAGATTCATGGTTGTGGTCCCTCTCTCTCTCTCTCTCTCTCTCTCTCTCTCTCTCTCTCTCTCTCTCTCTCTCTCTGGATGTTATGGCAGCCAAGTAAATCCAGGGTGGAAGTCATCACTGTTTTAACAGCAGCAGTTTGTCAGGGTGGGAGCGGGTTTGAATGGCTGCTCCTCTCTACACATTAGAACTGGACGTTAATCTCTCTGTGTGCTGTCACTGAGTCAATGTCATTCTTTTGTTTTAAATGACAACAGTAGAAGTAATGTAAAAGAGTGAACAAATACTTGGCTACACTTAAAGATCCGTTGCTGAGGTGTTCCTGTTGCGAAGATTGTAGTGCTAGAGAAACGTTTGTGTTTATGAATACACAGTTTCCGATCCTCAGATGACTGTCGTAGAGAGTGTGCAGAGAACTATAAACATAAATGTCTTTCCTTTCTCATAATATGAGCCTATATAGATAGCTATGTAGTGGAACAGTAAGGAATAAAACTGTGTGTGGATGTTGGGTGGGGCAGAGGGAATGGGTGCCCATTCCCTCTGCTCTTACTTACTATTCTGTAAAGAAGACTGGCGTGGATCCCCCCTCCTCATGGTTTATTTAGAAAGCCAGATGGCTATTTTGGCCACAGTTAAGAATCTTTTAATACAACAGATGCTAAATTACCAACCTTTCCTTGAAGGCTTTTGGCTCGATATCTTAATGCAGTTATGTCTAAAAGCCTATTATCTTACGCAAATATGTGACCTGCTCGCCCCTATCAGATAGCATAAAGTGCAGCTGAGAGATTCCAAGAGAGGAGGAGGCCTCCTCTTCATCCGGCATGCCCCCCCCCCCCCATCTCAACCTTTCTTCCAGCAATTTCACTGGGCTGTCAGAAAAACAATTGCTCTTTGTAAGGAGGCAGAGGCTGGGGCAACTTTAATTTTAAAGATGTTTTAAATTAGCTGTCTGTGTGTGATGGATGTGCGCTGGAAACCTTGGACCCTGGTTCCTCCTCCTCCTCCTCCTCTTCCTCCGCTCAGGGCTGTTATAATGAGACCTCTATATTGATACTGTCAGCGGCGCTTTGATATGCATCAGGCCTGATTTTTTATTTATTACAATCCCTTCTTTTCCCTTCTGTGTGGATTACCTGGCTGTCTGTGGGAAAGATAACAGGCACGGGATGTTATCAGTAGAAGTTGCTGTGTCATCTGCAAACGGTGGCGTTCTGGCAGGCGACACCAGGCCTTTCTCTCTCCACGTCCGTACAGCCCCATCAGCGGCCCATCCATTAACCCCCGCCAGTCGATGGGGTGAAGTCTACCCCAGGATCGATCGAATGTATTTCACCGCCCTCTGAATAATCAGCATTTAAAGTATCTATATGATACTTGACACAAATCCTGGTCTCTAAACATCGGGGAGTAAATCGATAGTTCTCCACACCGAATGGGGTTTGGATCACCCCTGGGGCTACTTAATGACTTTAGGGGTACTCAGAGAACAAATCTGAGAAAAAAAATGTATGTATGAACAATCCCCACTAATACTACACTTACATGCACTTACAAGCACAAGGACTATTTTTGATCTCCGTGCAACACTTGTGATGTTCTTGCAAACAGTTGCTCATCCTTCTGCTTTGCATGCTGGGAGTATTAACACAACACTTACACTTGATGAGCTGAGTGTGAAATGCAATCGACCATACATAATCAAGTAAAAGCTGTTTTATTGTTATAGTAATAACATACTAGTTTGTAATCTCCACAAAAATGATTATATCCGCATTCTATGTTTTGTGTGTTTTGTTTTTGATTTAATCAAATTTCCATTATGGTAAAAAGTTGATAAGCATAATGGGATGTTGCTTTTTTACATAAAAGCCATTCGCAAGCAGTGTGCTGTTAGAGAGACATTAAACATGAACTGATTTGCTTTGAAATGATGCTCATTAGAACAATTTGAAGTTTGTTTGGCAACTGCTCTTTTTATCCAGAGGGGAAATTTACCACAACATGTCCTGGGTCTCAGAGGATGTTTTGAACCATCCTTCGGTCCCAGGATGTAGAAAAACACAATCTACATAATTGGCAGAAGACACGTATACATGTTGTCCGGCTCTTTCAGGTAATGACTGTTGAAGAAAGCACAATTAAATGTTGCAGCATTGGGGAAGCAGGTGTTGAAGGGATCTGAATTGCGCCTCTGTGTGACACTGCTTCCATTGAAGTCTGCTGGGAGACCTGTATTGTACTTACCACTGACACTGGCATTTTAGATAGATGTCAGGAAGAAGCAGGTAGAGGGAAGGCGTCTTGCACTATGATGCCTATAGGTAGACTGTGGACACTGGGGTTCAAAGGTTTTAGCTGGACACACCCTTACCAGAACCCTATTCCATAGTATTAGTAGTAGTAGTAGTAGTAGTAGTAGTAGTAGTTCAAAGTAGTATAAGCTGTAATACAAAGTAGTATATGGTATTAGTATGTTATAGTACTAGTAGCATAGTACATGTAGTAAATGCAGATGTGTGAGCCAGCCTACGTGTCATGATCCTCATCAGGAGAAGCAGCTGTGGGGGAAGGTATTTGGAACAGACCAGAACCAGATGAAAATATCTCACTCACACCACTGTCTCCTGCTGTGACAGTTCTGCTCATCACCAGCCAAATTACTGCTCTCACATGAGACGTGTCCTATGTTAATGAATGGGAACCGGCGCCATTAGGGTCCAGTATACTGATGAGCACAATGGGGTTCATGTTTGCAGGGGAAAGGCCATTTATCTTTATAGAAATTATGTCGGAAGCGGAAACATTTATTTTAATGATAATGTTAGTGTTGCTTCTGCGTTACGTCACCCCCGCGTCGAGGGAGCGATGTGAATGGAGGAGATGAATGACTTTTTATGTTTTAGAATAAAACATGCAGAAGGAATCCGTCTCAATCCACCCCTGGGTTCAGAGTTTCCACCGCATCTTGGCTGTGACTTTGCAGATTGATTATATTTGAATGAAAACAAAATAAGATTGTAAATATGCTTGTTGAGTTCTTGTTGAAGATGATTTAGTAGGTTACCCATAAAGTAATATGTAGATACTACAAATACATAAAATATAACTGTAAAAGTAATACCAAAATGTAATACTAAATATAAACAATGTCAAATGTTACAATTATACAATATAAAGTGTGCAAGTGGCGATAGGTATGGACATTGCAGCAGCAATGGCTCAAAAGGACTGTTGTCTCGTCATTTTGCTCTAGACCATCTCATCATTTAGCAGAAGCTTTGATCCACAGCGACTTCCAGGGAATTATTTTGAGCAGCGTGTCATCATGAGCAGGTAGTGTTCAGGTCTGCGAAGGGGGCAACCTGCTGAGCTGCCTCCAGGTACACTGCAGACACTGGGGGTAATTGGAGGGTTACTCTCCAATCTGGGAATTTCTGGCATTTCAACACTTTGTCTCATGGCTAGAGTGTCAAGGTGCCGTAGAGAGAGATCTATATCTGGGGCCATTCTGATCTTCCATCCTCTCCCACCACCGCCGCCGCCTTCTCCCAGACTTCCAGTGACATATTTGACATAAGTGCATAACCTCTGACAGCTGTCGAGAGGCTGCTTGTTGCTCTGCCTGGTGACATTCTCCATTCAGTGTGAATGTGTGTGTGTGCGTGTGTGGGCGCCGTGGGGTTTAATAAAAAGCACTTTGAGTCAGTCATCAAGGCGAGATTAGTGGGTATAAACCAAGCCTCAGACTCCTGGTTTAGTCTGTTTCCTGCTAGGCTCACTGGACCTTTTTAATTAGCCGGCCATGTGTTTTCAACCCATTCCTAACAAACCTTTATTTTATTACAGTTTGTCAAGCGTACATTTTTTCTATCCGGGATAGGAATACTAGTTTGTTTACATGTGCCACGTAATGGAGCTAACACGAGCTGTGCTTGTTCTTATTTGCACTATCTGGTGCAAGTGAAAAGAAAGTGTGAAGGCTGAAGCCAGGTTGGGTGATGATGTTCAGCGTAGCAGGTTCCAGGCTGGGGTTAAAGCCATCCGGCAGACAGTTCTCCGGGTCTCTAACTGAGGCAATGCCTTGGCAATACCGCCGTGGCTTCATGACTACTAACTACACTACTGGCACCATAACCTACTGTTGTGACACAACTTCAACATCTAGACTTCATTTAGACACAGTTATTTTGAGAACAGAAAGCTTTTAAAATGAAAGTGCACTTTTTGGAATTCGTGCAATCTATTTCCATTAATGCAAATAGAAGTTTCTAGTTTTTTGTCAAGATACTTTTTGATGCATTTGGCGTCAATATGGCACTGTTCAATTTGTAAAAGTCTTGAAAGCCTATATGTTTCGTTGTTATTTAGCTTCTAGTTCCAGAAGCGATCGTACTAGTTTTCGTAGTTTTGTTGCTGTGTTTATTTAAAATTCTAATCATTCAAACAGAATGTAATATAATTGTTTTAATTTATAGTTTGTCTATTCAATTTTTGTAGTTTTAATAGAGAAGAATGTGATAGAAAATACACCAAAAAGTGTTATCTTAACTTCAGTGTTAAGTGTTATAATTCAAAATTCTATGTCTACATCACTTATTTCAGGAGTTTAAATTGAATTAAAGTGAGTGAAGTTGCAGTGTTTTCAATAGATCTCTCTCTAGTCTCTGTGGGTGCCTGGCTCTGAATGAGGCCAATACGACTAATTAAACCGAAAGGCAGCACCGCCATTGTCTAAGAGTGTGGAATAAATGAGCTGTCTCTCCAGTGAGAGAATAGTGTAATGAAGTGAATAAAATATATGAAAGTGGCCTCTTTTGTTTTGCTACAGATGATGTGTTATTCTCAGAGCCGCAGAAAGGGTCACCTTTCTAAATCATATTAATTATTTACGCTAATTATGCAGACAGAGAGAACCACATCCGCTCATCAGCAGAACCAATGCCACGGAAAGAAGAGAAATAGAAAGAAAAGCACACACGCACACATCCACACACACACACATACTCACATCCACACACACACACGTACACATCCAGACACACACACACACACACACACACACCTACACATCCACACACACACACACGCACACCCGCACACCCGCACACATGCACACATACACACACACACACACACACACACACACACACACTCACACATAGACATCCACACATCCACACACACACAGACATGGCTGTTACCAACTTAACTGTCAATTAACCTTAATCAGAAATGTACAAATACAGTTTTACAGGCACGGAGGAATGTAAGCGGAGTTCAGAGTATACATTAGCAACTGCGGCAGACAGTATCACCGCGACCTGTCAATGCGCGCACATAATGCTTAATGTGCAGATTAAAAATACCTATCTGGAGTAGCTGGAGCCTCGCACAATATTGTACTTCTTTTGTCAGGCTCTGGATATGTTTGAAAACCATTGTTGTTATTATTATTATCATAAACTAATATTCAAAATAAGATCAATTGATTTGATTGATTTTCTTTTTTTATTGATCCCAGGTGGGAAAGTTGATCATGTAGAATAGAAATATATTATTGCCTTTGTCTTTGTTCTTTCTCTCTCTGTCTCTTTCTCTTTTGAGCTTCATAAGGATTAAGCAAAACAATCTGCAGACATACAGTATTGTTTGTTTTATGTATTTTCATGTATAAGGTGTATTAGACATGAGACTACATATTGTTTGTCTCTTGTATAAAGTTAATACAGTATTGTTTGTCTCTTGTATAAAGTGAATACAGTATTGTTTGTTTCTAGGCCAACCCGCAACATGTGTGTTTGTGGTTCTCCATGCATGTCATTGTTCTGCCAAGGACAACAGAGACCATGACCTAGAAAAATAACCTGTTTGTCGCTGTCGACCAGAGACCCTATTCTAACCTGCCTCTCTGTAACACACACACACACACACACACACTTTTTCTCGTTAAGTCCTTGTTTTGAAGAAAAACCTCTGTAACTAAAATGCTGTCTCAGTTTGTTTAATAGGCCGATTGAGCTTATTTAGAGAAAATCTGTGTACTCATTTCTGCGAGGAATAGTTTGGGGTGTAAATGCATACATTTATGTTTATGTTGGCGAAATGTTTATTCTTGTTGCTGGAAGACTTTCCTCTGCATTTGTGACCTTTCCACCATCATCTTGAATAATTTAAATAAACAATAAATAAACAAAAGCATAAAATTGTAATGAAAATATTCCCTTGCTGGATAGGGGCTGTTAGGGGAGGACTGTGCATTATCAATCAGTTGGATGGATCTTGAGGTCAGGTGATCCTTATGGTGCATTGATCTTTGTAGTCCAAGGAGACCAGGGGCTGGTAGACTGATCCTTATGGTGCGTTCAAGTCATGTTTATGTCCTTGTTGATGTTACTATGTTGATTGTTTTACGTCGTGTAAATGTCTGTTAACTTCCATCTTTTATGCCTGAGGACCCCCTTGAAGCAGCGAGCATCTGAAGGGGTTTATCCTCTAATTCAGTTTTGAAATACATGTGGGAAATGGAATCAAGCGTTGGGAACGATTCCCCTCGCTAGATTATTTTCAACTTGCAAGTGTTAGGGTTAGGGTTAGGGTTAGGGTAGGGTTAGGGTTAGGGTTAGGGTTAGGGTAAATAACATGGAGACCACTCATTTTATGGCACTGCTTTTGTATTCCTATTTGTGAATTTGCGACAGTGTGAATGCATTAAAACTGCATTGAATTAAATTGAATCATAAATATATTTTTACAAAACACAAAATAGGCATATTTTAATTAAAATTGCCTTGTTAAACTAAAATCAACATCTACTAGATAACGATGAATCGTTTTCTGGGAGAGTGTAATTCTCAGGAACAAAAATTTTAAATGTTACAGGACAATATTTATCCCAAGTATGTAGAGAAGTATACTACTAGCAATAGTAGTAGTAGTTATAGTAGTAGTAGTAGTAGTAGTAGTAGTAGTAGTAGTAGTAGTATTAGTAGTCGTCGTCACTGGCAACAATACCAGTGAGATTTTACCAGTGAGAGGATACCTGATTCCACATGTCACACAATACAAAATAAATAAAAACACAGAACTGACTTAAAGTACATTTCCGTTCTGTTCATGTTCATGTTTACACTTATCAAATCGAAATTAACAGAGAACATGGAGAACAGAATAATACACTGCCAAACAAACAACTGATTATCTACAAAATAGGCCAAAACAAATTTGTCTAAATATTATATAAATTCGACTCAATCATTCTCAATCTTAATTTTGCTGTGTGTTCCAATTATAAAAACTGGTTGTTTTTAAATGAAAAACAACCAGTATTAGTGGAATCAGTTCATGTCGAACTGAGTGTGTATCTGTCTTAAGAGATGCAGGTTAATTCCACTGCAGAATCCCAAATATAATTACAAATCTAAGCTAAGATCTTGTCGAGGGGGATGATGTATAAGATGTTAAGTCAATTCATAGATAATTCGATCAAAGTCACACCTAGCTGTTTAGCGCCTGCATGCTTGCTTTCTGTTCAAGCATGCAGTTCTTACCCTAGTTACACCGCTGAAGGTAATTATGGATCTGATGATGAGGGCCTCCTCGTCTCTACAGATGTAGAACCTGCTCTCGTTAAGAGTGGCTAAAATAGCAGCTAGCCATCCATCCAGCATGAGCCGTTGGGCGCGGCGCGTCCTTGACGGCCTTCAGAAGGGTACGCTATGAAATATGACGGCCCGGTGGGCTCCTCTTACTTAAGCAAATGTAGGTGTGAGCGCAGGTCACGCAGTGGCATTGACAGAGGAACTAGAGTAGGGGACTGGGGAGCCTGCCGATGGTACGAAGCAAGAGAAGTCAGTATGAAAGAAAATAAGAAAGAAAATAGCCAGCCTTCCATACACATACACAGCAACAGAGGTTGGGACGTGTAATTTGTCCATTGCATGAGGCAGTACCAAATGTCATGCAGGAAAGACATCTCTTTGAGTGTTGCTCAGCAGAGAGAAACTTCCAGAACAAGGCTTTCTATTATTCTTTTTTTTATTTCTGGTAAATGTGTTTGTGTGGCTGTGTAATCAAGGCAGAAATGTCACATTGTGACCGCTAACCGCTCTATTAATAACATATTTTCTGGAAGTCTCCGTCCACGGCCGCAGCCATCTGATGAACGGTTGGCTTCGGACAATCTGTGGCCTGGAACATGAACGGACTATACAGACCCAGCACGGCCTCAGAGCCTCAGATACATTTGTTCTGTTGAAATGTTATTTAGGATTCACTGCTCTTACATCAATAAATAATACTACTATTTTTGTATTGTCTGTTTTATCCTTAGTTGTGATCCTGGTGGTCTTGAGGTCTAATTACTAATACTCATTCTTTCTTCTCCCAGCGCTAGAAAGAGACTCTAGTGATGAATTAAAGTGACAAAGTGTTCCTGGGCAGAGGGATCTCTGTAGCTAACTGAGCTCTGTACTGAACTGTACAGAGTTAGTCATCGACATCACTCACTCACAATGCCGAGACCTTTTTCTATCCAATGGGAAGAACTGCAAATCCACTGTTTCAAGTACTGAGCAGGAATTAACAGGAATTACAGGAATTCTAAACCTAGTTCGATATTAACACAATAATAAAAGTCGTAATGTGTAAGATTGAGCACCTCCCTAGTAGGCGGGAGTCATTCAGAACTGTATAAACTATGACTACTAACAATGCTCAAAACGGTTGTGCAGCTGTGCGAGGCATGCAGCGTAGCTCGGCTGGGGGGCGTGAGTGGGAGGGGTTCTAGCAGTGTCGATAGTACGATTCTTATAAACAAAGAGAGCGGGTTGAGAGGGCTGGCCAGCATTTCGTATTCATATAATATATCACTTATAGGTTGTGATTTTATTGCTAACATTGTTGAAATCACAATCAATCGACTTTGACTACAGATATGTCCAGGTTATTTGAAACGACGAGCTAGTCTAAATTAAAAGACACATTGCGTCTTTAATAAACTTTACAATTAGGTTATCCATTAATGTTGCAAAATGTAACATTTCACCTTACTCGTACCAGTGCAGTACCTCCCTCTCTGTTTAGAAGAAAGTCCTAGGGCATGTCTCAAGAACGTCCAAGGGCATGTCTCATCTTACAATCGACACCCCCAAAACCCTTTCCCCTGATGCCACCCACAGCCGAGCTACGATGAGTCAGGGAGTTGACGTCGCACAGTTGCACAGCTAGTCCACCTACTCAGTGGGAGGGGCTCAATCTTACTCATTGCAACTTGATAAAAAAAGTATGTCCATTTGGAAGTCAAATCTGAGTGCTGTGTTAGGTAGGCTCTCTCTGCTTTTGGTGAGTTTGTGTCCTGTATACATTTTAAATTAATAAGAATAAGAGGAGTTTAGAACTCCATTCATCCCTGAGGGAAAATTCAACAACTCTCTCTTGACCTTCAATGTGTGAGATAGAAATACATATTGTCTTAAAGTTGATCATAGCCCTCATACCATCTTGTGAGCTTGAGCAGTAGACAGGGTTATACTTCATGTCAAAGACAAGCCTTAGGAAAACAACAAAGTAAACTTAGTCAAATACACAAACTCAAAGTTATAAAAATGTTTCTTATAATTGACAATAGATCATATCCAAGACCGATATGTGTATATATCTGTGGATATACTTATATTGTATGTATGTTTTATTTGTATTTATTGATCGCTCGATTGATCGATCGCTCGATTGATCGATCCATCCTCCTCTTGTTAACGTACCCATTGATCCATGGAGTATTTTAGGTTTTAAAACAGCTCTTTGTAAACTTTTGTTTTAAAAGGTAGCTCAAAGACAAATCAACGATTACTAATCATGTATTTTTGATTTCTATGCCACTCGGTACTCTCTCCAGTTTTTTTTTTAACTAGATTGTTCAGCACAAGAAATCTGATTGTATGCTTTGATTGCCGCTAACGCAAAGGTGTCTGCTAAATGACTGTCAATTCCGTTTATTAGAATTCATATCAGTATAAATTTCTCCCCGTGCAGAGTTCTTCCTGGAGCTTCTGAACAACACGGAGCGGTCGTTCAGCACCATGTTCCAGCGCACCTACGGCCTGTTCTACCAGCAGAACTCAGAGGTGTTCCAGGAGCTCTTCAGGGAGCTCAAGCGCTACTACACGGGAGGCAACGTCAACATGGACGAGATGTTTAACGACTTCTGGACACGGCTCCTGGAGCGCATGTTCCAGATGCTGCACTCCCAGTACCGCTTCAGTGAGGACTACCTGGAGTGTCTGAACAAGTACAGCGAGCAGCTCCGGCCCTTTGGGGACACGCCCACGAAGCTGAAGCCCCGCGTCACCAAGGCCCTCATCGCTGCGCGGACCTTCGTCCAGGGCCTCATGGTGGGCCGCGAGGTGGCCAGCCGGGTCACCAAGGTGAGGCTCTTCTTTTCAGACCGTGTCCTATGTTCTGGCGTTTGGTTAGTGTTGAGTGGAGAAGAGGGAGTGGTGGGCTGTCGAAACTGGGACCATGAGGCGGATACCTCATGGTCTCATGGTGTTTGATCTTCAGCACATGATGATGTGAATCAGGGGACACCTTTCTTCCAATTGGCTTTACGAAAGTCAAAGTGTTTTGTTACCAGATTTGCATTAAAGCATGGCCTGTACATAATTGTGTACCTGAAATTCATTCATGACGAGGCATGAATTATTTTCACAGCAGTGATGATAAATGCAAACAAAGCTACAAGAGCAAAGGTGTGATCTAATAATAAATATAACACATTACATTACATTACATTTATTTAGCTGATGCTTTCGTCCAAAGCCACTTACTGACTTAGTGCATTCGACAATTAAGATATAACCTGAAAATGAGGTGATTTCTTACAATCATTTTTTACAATTTACAGTTAACAGCATTAAGTTACTGCTACTCACCATGGTCAGGTGACACCAAAGCTTATCTCACTCCCCGAAATATCCCAACATATTGACTTGTGAATATGTTGGGAATATGTTGGGAATGTAAATAGGTAATAAGCGCAGAACAAAAAGTATGACGAGTAGTGGTCCCTCAGCATTTGCTTGGCTTGAGGAAGAGTGACAAAGCAAAATGAGTACGAGCAGAAAAGCGTTTTGATATAACTGGTTGATAGGATATTTCTGCCAGCACACAAACATTAACTTAGCATAATTTATTTTCAGCTATAGATGAAGGTACCTCGTTTAAATGTGGATGGAAAATTGTAACAGATGGAAATGTGCTGACTTTTTGGGGCATACTTTGTTGAATAGATAAATAATATGATTGGAAATTAGCTAAATAGGTGAAAGAGTCGATTTCAAATTCTGTCTCATTCTGTTAGCGTTCATCTGTATTTCCATCTTCAAAAAATAATTAATCTCTCTCTCTCTCTCTGTCTGTATATAAATACCTAAACAAAAGGTTAAATGTTTCATTCTTTGAATGTGCTGTTTTGGACGCTTGAGGGCCCAGGAAGGTGAGGTGGGTTTGCCTGTGATTGGCAGAACTTGTGTGTGTGTGTGTGTGTGTGTGTGTGTGTGTGTGTGTGTGTGTGTGTGTGTGTGTGTGTGTGTGTGTGT
>JAOPJO010000034.1:13830894-13843145 GCA_027123675.1 Molva macrophthalma | reverse complement strand
GTGTGTGTGTGTGTGTGTGTGTGTGTGTGTGTGTGTGTGTGTGTGTGTGTGTGTGTGTGTGTGTGTGTGTATGTGATACCGCTTCAGATTAAGAACATCAAGAAGAAACTTAGTGAGTCAAAGAGGTTCTGGTCCAAGCTGCCAGATGAGATCTGCTCCGGGGGGAACCGGACTGAGCCGGACGAGGAGGGCTGCTGGAACAGTCATGCCAGGGGCAGGTGAGCAGGAGGCCCCCCACCCCTTGAAGAACCTGGCTTGCAAGATTTTCGTTACCTCCACCTCCTCCTCCCCCTCTTCAACCTCCACCTCCTCCTTATCCTCACCCGCTTCAACCTTGACACCTCCTCCTCAACAACCTCCTCCCCCCCTCCCCTTCCTCCACCTCCTCCACATCCACCTCCTCCTCCATCTCCACCACCACCTCCTCCACCACGTCCTCCTCCAGTCCCATGTTCACATGGAGAGGGTCCCAGTCGGTGGCACGGGGGCACAGTGGTCCGCACTGAGGACATGTATGTCGTCCCCATGTTCACGTGGGTTTCCTCTGTGGTGGAAATTCTTCGAACTGTATTGACAACGCAACTCAGAATAAACGTAAAGAGTTTATTGTAATAAAGGGTAAAAATAGTACAAGATAAAAGTAGTCTCTGCGCAGAGAGGCCACACAACACGACAAGCATGCAAAGGTTGAAGTGCTGTAGTGAGCCCCGAACAGTGGGCACACTCCAGTGTTAAAGCAGGGAAGCGTCCTTGAGGGCACAGCTGCGGATAGGGATGCCACTACTCCTTTCGGCCATCTCAGGATGTAGCTCGTGGTATTTCTGCAAGTCAGCCAAATCTGTCTCAGTTCCCCCCCAAGGGCGATAAGCGTGGCACAAACAGTGAAATGGTTACTATAGATAATAACTAAGGGGTCACAGTGTCTTAGTTTCTTAGTGAACAACATGTCTTATGGAAATTTCCATTACACCTCCGGCTGCTCTGCTTTCCTAAACCAAAGAAATACACCTTAGGCATTTCAGACAGACGTGTAGGAGGAGAGGTGTCCACCCCTGGGTGTGAAGGATCGCCCCTTCGCCTTGTAGAGCATCGCCTCCCCCTCTCCTCCCCTCACACCCTCACACCCCTGCCCTGGCCATCACACACCTGACTGTTATTACTCACTGCAAACCACAGGGGGAGGGAGGCAGGACGGGAGGTAGAGAGAGGGATTCATGAATAGATATATATAAAGAGTTATGCATGGAGGTATGGAGAGAGTCAGATGGATGGATAGATTGTTTCAGATAGATTCAGATGGATAGAGTTGGATGGTGAGAGAGAGAGAGATGGATGGTTGATGAAGATGGACAGACAGACGAACAGATATGTAGGGTTTGATGATTTGATTACCACATGTGGTCAAGTCATACACAATATTAGAGAAACACCGAAACGCATTCAGTGCACACATATAAAGCAAAGTAACAGTCGGATAGACTTGATGATGATTGAGGAAGTGGATCTAACCATCTGCAGGCCCTGTAGTTAGGGTGAGCTCTCTGATCACATCAGGTTCTGGACGGGCAGCCCTCCCCCCCTGAAACACAGGACCTGTGAGGGAATAGAACATGTTAATGGCTCAAGTAACCAGTCAGTCTAATGGCAGCCAACCACGCAAACAGAACAGGGTGCATCTTTAATAGACGTTCTCTCAAAGGGGTTTTGTCCTCGACGATGAGTCATGCTTATGTATATCATACGTATTAAACAAAAAGAAGAGCACATTCCGAACAGAAGAATAGCTCCTTGTGCTTAACATACAGTGCAGACGACCAAGGAATTAAACAAATTGGCAGTTTGTGTTGAAATTCCACCGCCATACCTTATTGCATTCTGCATTTATCATGTAACATTATTTTCATAGTAGTTTGCTTACAGGTTGCAATATTAGGAGGAGTGAACAGAAACCTCTCACAAGGGAGAACACGTGGAGGCGGATGCTTCCAATGTGCAGATAGTGGCGAGAGAGAGGGAGGCTGTGTTTGCATTGTCAAATTATTCAAAGAATTCCATATTTCTTCACCTTGGCATAGTTGTTGTTGTTCTCCCCTTCTTCTTCATGCTCACCTCTTCATTATTGTTTCACTGTTTTCTCTGACGTACACTGCTCACAGGAAGTCAGAGACGGGAGATTTGGTTTCTGTAATAGGAGCATGAATGTATTCGAGTAGGAGGGACCAGAGCTGACCGGAGGCCATCCCATCGTGCTCAAATCTGCCCCTAGACTGTATTGATCTGTTCCTAAAAGAGTCTGTTTCCGCCGTGGCGTCCTGGTCGTACAGGTACTTCCCAGAGGTGGTGAGGGAGGGTCTGACCAACCAGCTACACAACCCGGAGGTGGAGCTGGACATCACCAGGCCTAACTCCTTCATCCGCCAGCAGATCATGGCCCTCCGCGTCATGACCAACAAGCTGAAGAGCGCCTACAACGGCAACGACATCTACTTCCAGGACTCAAGTAAGTCTACTGCTCGATATGCATTACATGACAAATGATGTTGTCTTTTACACGGGCGAGGCCAGACGCTAGAATGGTACACATTTTCTTTTTCAAGTTTCTATTAGTTTGGCTGAATAATAATGGAATCTAGTTTTAACTGAATATTGAAAATATCTCATACATTTATAGTTATTAAAAAAATACAATAAAATAATAATTTTTAACTCAAAATCAAATTCTAAATAGTTGGACAAATACTGCATACATTTGTAAAATGTATGACAAAAAAGTGAATAATGTTACTTATTGAGATTGGCTTAATGTTTGTTCTTTAAAGCTAAAGCTAAAGTTGAACTTGTTATTCCGTTGTGCACAGATGCAACCACCTATCCCTACACAGCCACCGTGTCACCGACCGATGACCCCATCTTCTGACATGACAGCTCTGTAGGGTCAGCCCTGTGCACCCTGGGCGCATGTTGATTTGCAGGTGGGGGGGGGTGGTTCATGATGTAGGAAGAACTTTGAAGAAAAATGGGGATCTTAAAACAAGCTTAATGTTTTAGTAAATACATTGAGAAGGCATTAAGTACGATCTAAATAAACTACATTTGAAAATTTTAAATGTGTTTTCTTGTAGCGTTACTCTGATTAAACAGTTCAGTGTAAATTATTATCAGGTTTTCTCAAAATATAATAAATATTGAAAGCTGTTAGCCTTAAGGAGTATTCTATTAGGAATAATTTACTAACATTCTGCATTATACATGACATAAATCCAATCCATGTTACACATTAAGTAATGATCATATTATTAAAACAATATCAATAAGTCATCATGATTAACACTATTTACATGTGCACATCAATAAACATGTCATAAACCAATCGCTTTATCGTTAAAGACAGTTTACATTGCAGATGACTGCTTTTTGCAGCCAGTGATACAACTAAGTTTAAAAGCTGTTCAACTCACACAAGGCCAAAGACATTCCTCAATCGATTGTTTTCCATCTGTAAACGCCCCAAAGGTGTTTGGTTGACAAATTGTTGTCTGTAACTATCCAAGAGAATTTTGTGCTGACCTCTTTCCCCCAGAGCCATCAATGGCTTTAGATCTAGGAGTCTAATACGAAGGCAGGACCTAAACCTAATCTAAATGACCAGTTTCATCAGAACTTAATGTGTAGTGTGATTGGTCCGTCTTAGTCTGCTTCTAGTTATATGGATGTTGCCACTGTGCTGTCCTGGCTTCAAGGCCAGTTCCGGGCATACTATCCTCCTCCTCCTCCTCCTCCTCCTCTTCCTCTTGTTATCCACATCCATAAAGAGGAGATATATGATGCAGTCGGGAGCTGTCTCTCGTTCCCTTTACAGGAAAACCAGACTCTGAATGAGAAAAGCTTTTCCATCAACTCTCTATCTGTACCATCAGAGATTGCCTTAGAATTGGACCTCACTGCTCAGATATACACACAGGTATGCACTGAAACTCACACACACACACACACACACACACACACACACACACACACACGCGTGCAAACACACACACACACACAAACATACTCGCCCCCACCACACACACACTCACTCACTCCACCACACACATACGCACACCCACACACACACAAATACATGCACAAACTAATTCAACCACGCACACACATATATACACTATACACACTATATATATACATACACACTGACGACACTAGAACACTCCCTTACATGCACTAACGCCCATACACACACACAAACATTCCCACTCACGCAGAAAACAGACACTCTAATACTATAGACACAGACACACAAACAAACACACACACCAACATAAACACCCTTTTCTAAATTGTGAAATAAGGGCTCAGGTGTCAGTGGAGTAGCTCTCCATCTCGGCTGAGCAGAACGCCGTCATGCACTTCAACTACAGCGGTCTCCCACTGATAATGAGAATATATATAGAGCACACTCAGGTGGTGAACATGCACACCAGCACGCCAGGAACATATGCATCTCAAGAAGCATAACCAACCTTTCTACTGTCCCTGGGATGTCTTTTATATTACCCTTTTTTTATATATCTATAATTTAGCAGGACCAAATGGATGAAGAAAATAACATGAGAAGTGTACGTGTATGAAGGGGATGACCAATCCATTAGTCCGGCTCCACGGTTTGGCTCCCACCTGCCACTGATCCGCTTCTGGGTTATGCTTATTAGCCAATCAAAAGGGTTGATTCAAAATCCCGGGGTGGTCTCTCACTTCCTCTGAATTCTAAACTTTCCACCTGTGGGGTGCATGGAAAGATTCCTCTAACTCTCACTTCTGCATGTCTTCACACCAGCGCCATCGCTGTTACGGCGCTGTTGCTGAAATCGTTGTTGTTGTGGACGATGCTGTTGAAGAATACTGTTGTTGACCGTGTTGGTTATGGTTGATGTTATTGTGTTTGTGTCCCCCCCTGCCAGGTGACGAGGGCAGCGGCTCCAGCAGTGGTAACGGCTGCACGGCGGATGGCTGCACCCCAACCCCCACGGAGCCCCTCTCCCCGGCGGGCTCTGAGGCGCCGGTCGTCAGGGCCGACCGCAGTGACGAGCGGGCAGCGGCACCGGGGGGGCGCTCTGCGACACATCGCCCCTCCCCCCTCCTGCTGCTCCTCACCACCGGACTCCTCCTCCTCATCGCATGCTCGCCACCCATTGCACGGTCGCTATGGAGATAGTACCAGCGGGGTACCAGCGACCGCCGCCAGACCAACCAAGTGTGTACTCTTAAGACAGCTGTGTTTTTCCCAAATGCAAAGGTTCGAGGGCTTGGTGGGGTTCTGTCATTGGACCTTTAGAACTTCCAGGATCCACCAGGAACATCTGTGAACCTCTAGGAATCTATAAGGACCTCTAGGGACCACCAGGAACCTCTAGGAATCTATAGTAACCTATAGGGACCTCTAGGAATCTATAGGAACCTCTAGGGACCACCAGGAACCTCTAGGAATCTATAGGGACCTATAGGGGCCACCAGGAACCTCTAGGAATCTATAGGAACCTATAAGGACCTCCAGGAACCTCTAGGAATCTATAGGGACCTCCAGGAACCTCTATGAATCTATAGGAACCTATAGGGACCTCCAGGAACCTCTAGGAATCTATAGGAACCTATAGGGACCTCCAGGAACCTCTAGGGATCCCAGGATTGGTCTATGCGTCGCAGGGTAGCCCTCCTCTTTCTCCTTCATCTCCCAAAGAACACTTGGCGCCAGCGCCCAGGTCGGCGCTTCTAGAAGAGGGTTGAGTTCTGCACCGCCTCCCCCCTCTGGTAGAACCTGCAATCTAGAAGTGCGAGTACATCTTTAACGTGAATGAGATTATACTTTGCTTTGGTTTGTTTTTTGTTCTTTTTCCTGTTTTGAAAAAGATGCTTGTCCCTCCCACAGAACAGAGTATGTTTTCTACTGTGTGTGTGTGTGTGCACATGCGCGTGCGTGTGTGTGTTCACACGCACGTGTGTGTGTGTGTGTGTGTGTGTGTGTATGTATGTGTCCGTTTGCGTGATAGCATGGTAATATTGGTTATTTTTGAGAAGAAATATTCCAGCCGGTTAAATGGTCTCCCTTGTGGCTGGATTACCGCAAGCCTCTGTGTTCGTCTGACTCAGAAAGGAGGAATTCCTCGCACTTTTCTGTAATTGCACACTTGATTTTATTTTAACGGAGTACCAATATACTTTACAAAGAGAAGTCATTTTGCACTGATTATTTTTGCAGGGTCAATCTTCTACAACATATATTTAACATCTACCCCATAGGTTGAAGAATAATTTATATTCGTCTGAGGTTTTAATTAATTGACTGACCTTTTTAATTAATTAATGCCGGCATTCACAATTTTATTTAAGTTGATTCTCACTATATATCTATATATTTTTTTTAATATTATTATTATCTTTTGTCCATTTGTGTAATCCTATGTATAATCATCCTGTAATAACTAATCATATTTTGTCATTTTTTTTAAAATCAATGAGTTTATAAATGTTACAGACTGCTTTGTTTTTCTCTTGATACAGTATGTTTTATCATGTGATGATGGACTAGAATGTATGTCAGCTCTTTTAATTAATAGCAAGGAAATGGACCATGGTATGCACTCAAATTGGTTTCTTAGACATAAATTGGTTTTTCGCCGTCCAACTTGGCGATGCCATGCTATATTCAGAGTGAATGTATAATTTATGAGAGAACGGGCAGGGACATGATTGGGAAGCAGTGACAACTGGATTGGCAAGAACACTTTGCACTCCAAAAAAGTTGGCAAAAAGTGTTACTGCATATTGGTAGAATTAAATCCAAATCTTTGTCAATTGAATGAAGTAAAAATGTGTATGTTCCATTTTGGCAATATTTCATTCATTGGATAACATTTTACCAAATTAAAGTTGACATTTTATTCATTAAGTAACATTTTGGCAAGTTAAAAGTGGCAACATTTATCAATTAAGTAAAATCTGGCCATGGCCTCATGGCCACTGTCATCGGTGAAACTGTTGAAGTCCAACAGACTGAATGAAATGTTAGGAAGGTGTGTTCCTGTCTGTGGCAAGCAGGAAGAGTCTCTCTCTCTTGTTCCCGGGCATTTGTGGATCCTGAGCCCTTCAGACAACCAGTGGTGATGGTGAGGAGGAGAGGAGTCTTGGAGGAGGAGGAGGAGGAGAGGAGTCTGGAAGGAGGAGGAGGAGAGAGGAGTCTGGGAGGAGGAGGAGGAGGAGGAGGAGGAGAGGAGTCTGTGAGGATGAGGAGGAGGAGGAGGAGGAGGACATGAAAAGGTTGAGTGCACCCTGAGGAGACCTAGTCCACAGCTCTACAGCAGCTAACAGCCCCAGTGAGTGGGAGAGAGAGAAGGGCAGGCGGCTCCCGTCTGAAATAAAACCAGTTTTTATGGAGAAGGTAAAGAGGCAGACCTCATGTAACACATCCCATGTTTCTGAAGGGCTTATTTTAGGATGAATAGAAGTCTCTTTTCTGCGTCCTGACAAGAGGAGGTTCTTCCCGGCTCGTTGTGGTGGATGTTGATGCCTATCAGTTTCTGGCAGGTGTAGATGTTCGCCGTTCACCGTGGATATCTATAATAGTTTTCCTTTCCACACCACCACCACTCTCAAGCTTCTCTTCTGGTGTAATGACACAAAAGAAATGAATCAAAGCACCCCAGGTGTCTTGGCGAGACTTTTTCGAGTGGCTGGCTGACAGAAGGAAAAGTGTTATGCAAATTATTTTTTAGAACAATTTTGATTGTTTGCTTTCCCCCTCGCTCTGAGTGTAGCTCTGTTGTTGTGACGCCGAATGCGACCGAACCTGCGGCGTGTTTGGAAGTGTTGCCGTGGGAATGCTCTCTGCTTAGCTTGACAGAAGTAGAGGCGACAGTTCAAGCAGACATGCCTTACTGTTTTTTAAAAGACTTCAATGGATTGCTCATTTGGCTTTTGTTACTCATTCTTGTACACAGAGAATAAAGAGACAAGAAAATAAAAGATTTTATAAAAAAAAAAACCTTTGATATCTGGTTTGTTTGCTTTCCCTCACTGCTTCTTATAGCAATGCTGTTTTAATACAATAAAACAAATCAATGCAGACAAACACGCAAATAGAAGCTCTTCTACCGTTAAAGAGCTCACATTTTCTCAATTAAATAAATTTGGGTTAAAAAAGGATAAACATTTAGATTCCCTAATGAAAATGATCATCTTAGGAAATATCCTTTAAAGGCCTTGTAAAGAAATACCCTTATTTTGAACGGCCATTCAGTGTATTAATTTAGACGAAGGTGGCATTATTCCCAGAAAATAAACCAATATCTTACTACAATAATATAATATCACTTCACAGGAACGTATATTAAAAAGAAACGCCGGTAGCTCTCTTCGCTTGAGTTAAGAATTCTAATTGATGTTATCTGAAGCTGTTTTATAACCCAGGTTGTTTTTTAAAATACTACTTTTATCACAGTCCACTGTTCTCTGCATAATGCTGCTTAGTGGGGGGACAAAAAACGGATCCAAAAGTGAAGGAGAGGAAGTTACCTTCATGTACTTCAGAAACTGAACAGCAGTCTAGACTAGATATGTGATCCAATAATACTCGCTGAAGAGCCAAATACAATCAGGGGTGGGATCAAATACAATTATACGGAAGGAGAATAAAGGGCTAGAGGAGGTGGATGTCTGTAGAGAACTAACATTCATTAACAAATTCTTCACATTCACACTTCAGTTTACTGTTCATAAGACACTGCACTTTCTGAGCTAATTACATGACAGATATTCATCGTAATGACACAATGTTGTCAAAAGATATGACTACTTCTACGATAAGAGTTCTAAGGTAGTATTTTTATCATTACAAATGATAGCCTACTTATACACACAAGCCAAACATATCTCAGTCAAATGTTATGTGTTTTCATGTTTTACTATTTACTAATTCAAGTTGTTTATATCTCATTTAGTTAAAGTGTTCAATAAATATCCAAGCCAGCCTGCTCCCAATGCTAGAGCAACGCTCTAAACACATGCCAACCCCCGCTTTTAAAACCCATTCAAGCCATAATACTTACAAATCCCTTACACTCACAGGCCTAGCTTGACATCTATTTTCACCGATGTCCTATACTTCACTTTCCTCTAATACTTTAAGTATACTTGCAGTAGCCTATTGAAAGGCATCCAAGCCGTCCTCATGCCTAACAAACCTCTAAATCATTATTCTGGAAGACGTCCAAACCCTCACAATCCTAAACAAAGGAGCAGCACGCGCTCTGCATTCATCCCCATTGGCCGCGGCCCTTTTGGTTCGATGTTCGATATTCGCCTATTCTTTGGTTTTTGCTTCCTAAACTCAATAGCTTGTTGAAAAGAGAGCCGATTTATTTCAGGTATTACTCATATATGTTTGTGAGTATCACAAACATTGAGGAAGCAACAAATGAATGTAATAGGTGAATATCTTGCCTCAACCTGAAATAACAGCAGTCTTTCTACACGACACCAAGCCTTACAGCATCAGCACTGGACTGGACTCACACGTGGCCCCCCAAGCAGAGCTGCCCAGGGGGCTAGCCAGGAAATGGAACAGTTCTAGAAATGAATAATGCTAAAAACGCCCAGACTCTGTAGAATATTAATAAATCATTTTAGCCTACATTAAGCTCATTTGTATTCAAACGGCCGTCGCAACCTCCTATTTCGCTCTCCCTGTTTGTTCCATTGGTAGTTTCTAATGGTGACCAAATCTATTCTCCTTCCCAAACATTGACATTTTAGACCGTTTTTAATCCATTTATTTGACATTCTAGGTTTTGGATTCACATTAAAACCCTCAGGTCTGAATGTTTGATCCGGTTTAAACCTGAGCAGACCAGACCAGAGTCTCCCCTGCAGCCTTGAATGCTGGCCAGCTAATTGAAGAAGTGACATCATGTCTTATTATTTATGCTATATTTTATATTTTCAGACATAAATTATAGATGGGGGTGACCTCATCTCCCCACCCCTGATCCCGAGAACCCTGAGCAGAATAAGGAAGTGGAAAATATGTTAAAGTGCTATCTATCCTGTCATGTAACTCAGGACGGGAGGAAACATACGGGATAGGATGGGGATAAGGTTTACATTGAAGACAGTAAAAGCTTTCTACTTTGAAAGTAGATCATGCATCAGTAGAATTATGATTGGTTGTTATGTTTTATGTGTTTTATTCTATTTTGTCTTATTATGTATTTTAATTTAGCAATACCAACTCATTGCAATACTCATTTACTGTGGGTTCAGGGAGGTTGTTCTGAATGGTGATGCACCACAGAATTTTTTTTTTGTGGTATATAAATGTAAAGTGAATACAAAATTGAAATAGTTGCATCATTTCAATGAAGAGACACACTTACAAATTTGTGCTTGTTGGAATAACAAGAACAAAGAGATGGACCTTCCCTGAGATGCTGAGCTGTGTCATTAACTAGTCAGAATGTTTTGCTTTTGTTGTGTTTTTATTGGCAGGATAGTCAAGTGGTTAGGTTTTTGACTCCCAGCCGAAAGATTCTGGGTTGGTTCACTACAGTCCGCAGTCTAACTTGCAGGCATCCTTGAGTAAGATGCCCTAACCCCTACCTGCTCCTAAAACGTAATTTAGGCACGAAGTAATGAGCGCAGAATAGAGCAAGACCTTGGAACTTAACAACCCAAAAAAATCTCCCCTCTCTCTCTTCTCACTCCCTCCCTACGTTTCTCTGCCATTGAGGAATGTTGCATTCATGCACGTGTGAGTGGCAGGCAAATGGATTCCCAGATCCAATCAGGGAAGAGATGCCCTGATAGGTCAGAAATAAGCTGGAAGGGGTCTGAAATCTAAATGGTCTCCTACAGAGGGCTGTATGCGCGCCATGTGCAGTCAACGCGAAAACAGATTTTCTCACGTTGGATTTCCCTCACTAATGGCTGAGGGATAATAACAAAGTAATTTGTTTATAACAAATTACACTAAAATAATAGCTCTTAAATCTTGCCTACAGCACCTTTAATAACATCTATATGAAAGTCACTCAAAGTCGCTTCGGATACAAGCGACACAATGTTCCTAACCTTGTTAAGACCAGTGGTTGGGAACCACTGCTCTAGTGGTTGGAAACCACTGGTCTAAATAAACAGTATTAGTTGGGACACAGTAAGCATGCGAGATTACAACAGCTTTACATCCAGTATTCGACCTGCAGAGTACCTAAAGACATCAGAACACAAAGTACAGTTGGTCCTAAACTAAGACTTAGTCCTCCTCCTCCTCCTCTTACTCCTTCTCCACCTCCTCCTCCTCCTCCTCTTCCTCCTCCTCCTCCTCCTCTCATCCTCCTCCTCTTCCTCCTCCTCTCTGACACTCATCCACAGAACTTTGTCATTCGTTTGCACTAGTGAATCCAAGTGAGATGAATAATAATAATTATAAAAATACTAATAGTAATAATTATTAGTATTAGTATTATTATTAT
Organism: Molva macrophthalma; assembly: GCA_027123675.1. Taxonomy (NCBI): domain Eukaryota; kingdom Metazoa; phylum Chordata; class Actinopteri; order Gadiformes; family Lotidae; genus Molva; species Molva macrophthalma. The sequence continues at coordinate 13,831,629 of JAOPJO010000034.1, read as the reverse complement.
TAAATAATTATCATCATGGTCAGTGGTCAGTAACTGACAGTTGCTCTGTGGGCGGGGCTACTGCATGTGAGGCCTCGTTTGCATACGACAAAAACTGTCATCAGACTTAATCAGGCAATTCATACTCTCTCACTCTTTTATCCCCTTGATGAATGCACAAAGATCTGCTGACTCACGAGGGCCATAATTGTCAGTCAGCAGTCCGCGGAAATATATCAGAAAGAAGAGGTGGGAAACCATGGCCATGGTCTCTCTAAATTAGCCTCCTCTGGCGCGAAAACTCTTCGCAGCAAGAACACGTCCTAAAATATCAATTGAGGATTATTATTTTGAGGCTAAAGAGGGAATATTCAATCTGTGTATATTCTGCCCGCATAACCACTAAACCCCATGCGCACCTCTCCTTTAAACAAGCTATTTATATGGGTGTCTCTCGTCCGCATTGTGTTGAGGTTGTCGTGCGCTTTACGTGCACCGTGCACGTGTTATTGGCGCGGTAGCAACTCTTTCTTGGCTGTCAGCTCACCCTGAGTAGGTCTGTGTTAGTGTGTGTGTGTGTGTGAGTGTATGTGTGAGTTTATTCTTTCAACAGATCGTCTGCAGAGTAACAGAATGCTTTCAGCTGACATGGGTTTATGTGGCAGCCTGTTAGCAACTGGTGTGTGTGTTTGTGTGTGTGTGTGTGTGTGTGTGTGTGTGTGTATGTGTGTGTGTGTGTGTGTGTGTGTGTGTGTG
>JAOPJO010000034.1:13811107-13821727 GCA_027123675.1 Molva macrophthalma | reverse complement strand
TCTCTCTCTCTCTCTCTCTCTCTCTCTCTCTCTCTCTCTCTCTCTCTCTCTCTCTCTCTCTCTCTCTCACACACAAATCAATTCACCTCACAACTTCCAGGGCCCTCCAGCCGACCGACGCTCTAAAACGAGAGTCTCCTGGCAACTTGTTAATGGAGAAGCACTTTAAATGCAGCCCCGGCTTCTTAAGTACAGTCATAATGTCACACCGGCGTGCCATTAAAATTAATTACGCAAAGAAAATGGATTCCTCTAAAGTTAGAGGGACTCATCTAATATTTTAGAGCTAACTAATAGCAAAGCACTCAATTCCTCTGTACCTTAGGGTCACACCAGATTAAAAGTTACACCACTACAAGAACCGGAAAATACATTGTGTAAAATCGTGTTTAGACACGCACGCAGACAAAAGTCTGCGTGCGAATACAAAAATGTATTCTGATTGTAGCAAAAAAAATGTTGTACCGCAATGTTGTGGATTTTTCAGTTCTGCGTGTATCACTAGTCCCATAGGCTGACCCAAAGCAATGCTTTGAACGGCTCCCTCTCATCCGTTTGCCAACAGATTTGTGTTAGCAGCCAGCCTTCGGTCCATTGAGCTTACCGTTCCGCCATTCAACCAATCTGCCCAATCACAGCTCAGGTTGCACCCGATTGTCCTGCCCAAATTGTTAGCATCTTCCTCCAAGTTCTCTTGTAAAAGATCTTTTAACATTGCACACTACCGGCCGCTCTGGCAATTAGCTGAGAACATTAGCTCTTTGGCAGGACAGTGACGTTGTCGACAGGAGGTGTAACAAAAAATAAAACTATGAAGCAAGTAGCAGCTGTCTTTCAGCCACTTTACTAAATTGCAGGGCACTTCACCCATTAGATTAATGGGTGAAGTTGATACAAAATTTTACGAAATTTAGCAACGCTTCCTTAATAGTGCAGTCCTGGGTTATTTCATTTCGCTTCGGTGTATTACAAATTAAAATAACCCCATTTCCACAATTCGGTCACTGAATAATTAAAAAATGTCATGGTTTTTGTGCTTTGTGCTTTCACCTTCTGAATACACCACGTCTGGCCACGACAAATTTTAATCTAGGAAAAGTTCACGTATACCTGTCCGAATATTGTTATTTCCAGTTTCCAGCATAAGTGTACATTCAACCCACAATGCAACGTTTTGTGCCCCCTATGGTCGGTGGGATGGCGTCAACACCTAAGCAAACCAATCCAGAAGCGCACTTGGAAGCGGACCAAGTTCTCCGTTTTCAAGTGGACTGGAGTTTGCTTGTTTGGTCCGCACCAGAGTTTGAATGAGCGTTCACACCACCCCAAACGAACGGTAGTATCAAGGAAAAAGCTCCAGGATTTTAATTACGGACCAAATTGCTCTGGTGTGAAAGCACCCGTCACATCATCTCCCTGTTGGTCATCACAGATCAGATTGAATTACAATGCATGACATTCTGGGTCGTGGCTTTTATTCTGTAGATATGTAGTAACTCACATACAGTGGCACTTTAACCTATTGGCGTTATTATTTCATGTCATGGCACATACTGCTCTCCTAGCAGTCCCTGGATAGAGGTGATCCCTGCTGTTCTGCAAAGTAAGAAGAGTTCCCCACTCTTCTTACTTTGACTTCTCCTTCTGCTCGGGGAGCAAGGTAGGGTTGCCGGGTGTCATTTCACAAACAAACAGCACAGAGACAAAGAGCCTCAGAACATCTTAACAACCATCTTCACAAGAAACACTGAGGCAATTTCATACACAATTTCTTTCTAGTTGGGGGGTTGGACACAGAGAGGGTGAAGAGAGAGAGAGAGAGAGAGAGAGAGAGAGAGAGAGAGAGAGAGAGAGAGAGAGAGAGAGAGAGAGAGAGAGAGACAGAGATGGTGGGTGAGGCAGCTTCCCAGCTAACAGGTAATCAATAGGACTCACAAGGAGTTGCAACAATGATGATCTATAACTTGCTAACTGCACCAGGAAGAGACATCTAGGACCAGGACGAGGAGGTGGTGGAGTAGGAGGAGGAGATTGAGAAGGTGGTCAAGGAGGAGGAGGAGATTGGGGGAAAATGGTGAAGGAGGAGATGGAGGAGGAAGAGGAGGAGATGGAAGAGTTAGATGGAGGAAGAGGAGATGGAAGAGAGTGAGGTAGAAGAGGAGGAGGTGGAGGTGGTCGAAGAGGAGGTGGGGGAGGAGGAGATGGACGAACAGCACACTTGATGTATTTATTTGCTGTACTCACATTTGTTATGTATTTTAGATGTGTTCAGTGGTCTTCATGCGTGACATCTAACAATATCAAGAGGAAAACAGTATTTTGAAAAAATACTCATACCGGCATTTATGATTTATAATAACTATTATTATTATTCTGTTCTTTTTACTATCCACATTTCTTAAAATATTATAATTGAGAAAATATGTTTGGAGCTTAATACTCGCTTTTATTTTGGTGAACAGCAATTGGGTTCTGTGAGCGCCACATCACTAGGAGAGGAGGAGGAAGAGGCAGAAGAAGGGTAGAAGGAGGAAGATGAGGAAAAGGAGGAGGAGGAGCAGGAGGAGGAAGAGGAGCTGCTGAAGCTTGAAGAACTATAGGAGGTGTCTGAGGTCTCCATAGGGGGACCAGGACGGAGCAGTTAGTGGACATCTAGTCCTCCACCAGAACATTTCAATAACGCTCCGCTTTGAAGCAAGCAGAGCCATTTAGAAGCGTGTCATTAACTTCATTCAGACGCGAGTCCATCCGTTTGCACATTGTTCTGTGGTTAATTAATTAACACTTTTAATGCACCATGCAACACTCTTTTCTTTGGCTTCCTGTCATTGACAATTATACACAAAACTGGCATGCATATTTTTGTTGTTAAGCATATTATTTCAATTTGAAAAGATTATATTCCATATAGAACTAAATACCATAAGCTGTATATTTCTCTTTCTGAATATCATATTGAAGTTTGTAAAAAGTATATTATAAACATATAAAGAAAAGTGTAATACAAGGGTGTTTTCCCCCCTTAAACCATAATTCATAATTTCTAATGAAAGAAATAGTTGTTTTAAAGGGCTCATTTGGTGGTATTGTATGCTAATTCTGCAGCTTTATTATAAAATAAATAAAATACACACCAACAGCAAGTAAAAATGTAAATACAACAAATGTTTATGCTGCTTTTCTCAGGGTATTTTTACCATGAATTTGAATTGTAAAGCAGCCTTAATCCATGTAGTCTTTTGTCTGTTTTCATTAATTCTCCTAACAAGAAGCTGAATTATGACAAATGTATGTATTCTGCAACCTGGGTAGAAGTGGAGAGAATGAAAAAAGCATTCATACTGCATTTTCTCAAAAGAGCCCTTTACATTCGTTATGCTGCACATCCACCTATTCATACGTTCTACACGGCGAAGATGTTTCCAACCAAGCAAGACGAGGGCAGGGTAACCAGCAGTCAAGGACAGCTCCTCAATCTGAGTCAATTCTGCACCCTCAGTCACTTGTTTTCTCATTCCTCACTTCCTTTCATATCGATCAAGGGTATTACCTCATGGACAACACACACACACACACACACACACACACCCAACCACCATCTACTTATCCATCCAATGTTGTACATGTCAATACAATATCAGCATCAGTACATTTATCTCAGTCATTCTCATCATTGCCTTCCATACTGTTTTTCGCCCTCTCTAGAGAAAACAATCTAGCGCTAGTGTTCTAGATGCTGGTATGCTACCATCATTGTGGAATATTAGATATTTGGATTTTATGCTTTAATTGTCCTAAGCCTTCACTTGTAAGTCATTTTGGGTTAAAGCATCTGCAAAATGACTAAATGTAAAATGTAAATGCCGTTCCCTCCTTCCTCCCTCCATCTGATTTGGTCAGGCTGCATGCCAATAACAACAGGCTGGTTAGCCCTTGCTAGCTTCCCGTGAACACTAGCAAAGGCTAGTGTTTGCTACACCCCCTCAACCAATATTATCCGGGAGGAGCTGAGAATCGAGACAGGATCTCGCTACCATAAATTGTACCGTGCAGGATGATTTTTACAACCAGCTCAACACTGGGGCAGTGAGCTAGGAACTCTCTCCCAGTTTCCAAGGAGACTGCCGAGCTGGGACAGCCAGACAATGAGGACATGGTTCCCATGGTTCCCCCAGGTGGCCCATAAACAGCTACAGACCACTGGTCAGTATCTCAGCGCAAGCTGGTTAGCCCACTAACTACAGATCAGAGTTGGAGCTGGAATTGGAATGAATAGAAGAAGGTAGAACAAAACACAACATAATCTACACAAGGCTAATGACAACCAGCCAGGAGTTTAGCGCTAGCTGTAGTGATAGCTTCTGAAGACATGAAGGTCAAGATTATAGATGGTATGATGTAAAAGAACACATCTTAAGCCATCATTGTAATTATTTTCCCCTCTGGAACTTTATAATTGGCAACAACAACCTGCCATTTCGTGGGTTGATGAAACTTGCCAACCATCTACTATTTCATGCTAATAATCAGAGACAAGGTCAACTGCCTTCATGCTGGCTATAGAAGTCGGCTGGCAGGAAATCTATAATATCAGAATGATTAACCCTGTTCATAAACTGCTACTTTACTTGAGAAATTAGAGAAATGTTGCAACATTGCCCTCACCCTCACACAATAATTCACGGTGAGCTGTTCATAGCTGCATAATCAACTAAGGAGGTAAATACCACGCCAGGCTTCATCTTTGTTGAGTTTTATTTCCCACATAACATGGAGCATCGCTAATCCATATGTGACCCTGGCAGAAAAATAACCGCCTTATTTCTCTTATCCATTAGGACAGTTCAAGGCGGTAGATTGAGGACTCCACTGAAGATCGCAACCATAGATAGACAACAATAAACAACCGAACTAATGATACCATAGCAAAGTCCTGCGTCTTCATTCTCGAGTCCAGCTGTCTGTGATAACAAATCTGAAAATCCAGGACAGGACTGCCACAGCAGTAAACAACTCAGAGAAAGGTTGAAGCTAAGCATTCATTTCATAAATATCTCCCATGTACGCTGCCCTTCACTGAATCTAAACTATTTTCTCTCTGTCTATTTATCATTCACATAACCAATGGGTCACACATATAGTACATAACCAGCAGTACCTAAACAAGAAAGAAATGAAAAGCGGTGGCCTTGTTCAACCATTCTCCTGCATCTGTCTGAAATAATATGATGATGATGCACAACATTGCTGGTTAATTCCTAGCCCTGTGTTAAACAATGAGCCAAGCTCCAGCACCCTCTATGATTCATTTGAGCTTGGATGAAAGTGTATAGGAGAGGACCTTGTTCAATACTAAAGCTACAGAAGGTGCAGATTCCGGTCCTGACAGAAGGAGAGATACAATTTGTTAATCCCTCTGGGAAATTATTTCTCTGCATTGAACCCATCCTAACCTGGTGGGAGCAGTGGGCTGCCACCCACATACTGCCCATGAACCAACTCCAGTTGTAGTGCCCTTGCCTTGGTTATGGGCACGAGTGTTATCTTCTGTGTCTTGGAAATGGTTGTCAAAAACGAGGGCGAAGGAGATTGCAGAGGAGTCTCATGTTGCAGTTGCTGGAGGGGGAGGAGGAGGAGGATGTTTTCGCAGGCATGGATTATTCAGACCCCTCTCCGTAGGGGGTCCTTCCTCAGAGAGAGCCGGAGGTAACCACCCAGGGCTTCCGGGGGAGGCGAGAACACTACGCAAAACTCAAACATCTTGTGGTGGACTTCATTATTAATTCTAGCCGGAGGAGTGGAAAAAAAAGGTTGCGGTTTTCCGCTAAAGGGTCTAGATTGAGACTTCAAATGAATGTAGATGGATTACTAATGCTTAAAAGCTTAAACATACAGTGCCAACCGAGATTTGAACTCAGGAGTAGTTATTTTGGGAGTTTTTATTTTGGTGGACCCAAGGAGCTGAATGAATTCATGAGACTTTGCTCAGGAACTCAGGGAGCTGCAGAAGGGGTTTGATTTTGGAGGATAGGAGATCATTTCTGATGGTGGACACTGAGACACTTGACACTCCAGTGAGATCTTTCATAAAGGACACAACAGCACACAATGGGTACCTAGGTTGTGTTTAGTGCGCCACAGAGTCGGTCAGCATGTTGAAGGATTTAATGGACTTAAAGAACACTATTTGGATGACACAAAGAAGTCCTGTGAGCTGCATCAAGAGGTGACGCATCATCATGAAGGTCACTGGGCTTCTGAAGATATTGGAATACACTTGGGCTCACAACTGAAGCACTCAGTGTGAAAGGACGCTGTGGTCTCTAGCAATTACGACCATGAGAAGAAGAAAGTACAGAGTTTCTCATCCACTACCGTCTTTGTCTCCACCATAAACACCTCCATCCGTGTACGATCTCATGCTGCTTCTCTCTGGCATATCAATTTTTGTCAGCCACCAAAACGGTCTGGTCTGCAACTTGTGTCGTTTGCACAGACTGTGCTGAGAGGATTTGTGAAGAAATCTGTGGTTACTAGTTTAAACCTAAATGCCTAAAGCCAACTCTGTCTCCATTAAATAGCAGCCTTTTTCTCATGAAAACTATTGCAAAATGATGGTTAGAAAAGACAGCCGTCCTCTCCATCTAATACTGACGAGTGGAATCACAACAGCAAAATTATTCATCTTAATAATAAGTAATTAATTAAGTCAGATTATTCACCTTTCCCAAACAGGGAACACAGAGTGCTTTACATAGTCATATAATAAGATAATAAAAACACAGATACATAAAAATACAAAGCAGATCCAACATAGTGCATACAAAATCCTGTCTAAAAGATGTCATATAGACCACAAGGGGAAAAGACGTGACTGCAGGGCCTCTTCTCACCTTAAATGTCCTTCCTGAGAACAACTGGCTGATGATGTGGACTATCGATATCTCCATCAGACAAAACATATAAATCATCTGCAGACATCTGTGTGATATCTAATATCACTGACTGCACAGACGACATGTATAGCTTGTGTACAGACATATAACTTTATTCAATATTCGCTCCATGTGCACATTTTTTTACTTTTGGAGGCTACACCCTACAGGAGGGAGGAGACTTCACTCTACAGGAGGGTGGAGACTACACACTACAGGGACATGGACACTACACCCTACAGAAGGGGGTAGCCACCACCTTTCTGTAGGGTGTAGTCTCCACCCTACAAAGATGTAGAGACTACACCCTACAGGAGGGTGGAGACTACACCCTACAGGAGGGTGGAGACTACACCCTACAGGGACTTGGGAGACTACACCCTACAGGAGGGTGGAGACTACACCCTACAGGAGGGTGGAGACTACAATCTACAGGAGGGTGGAGGCTACACCCTACAGGGACTTGGGAGACTACACCCTACAGGAGGGTGGAGACTACACCCTACAGGAGGGTGGAGACTGCACCCTACAGGAGGGTGGATACTACACCCTACGGGTGTTTCACAAGCATAAGTAGCTGCATGCACACACACAGATACTCTCTCTCTCTCTCTCTCTCTCTCTCTCTCTCTCTAACACACACACACACATTTTCAATTCCTCTATATGTAGAAGACACACACATACACACACACACTTTCTCTCTGTCAGCGACACACACACAAACACACACTTACACTCCACCCACACACACACAGACACTTTCACTCTCGCTCACACTCACAGACCTCACACACACACACACATAGGATAATAATAATAATACCTCTTCTATTTGATGATAATCATGGCTCTAGCTGTTCTGAAAACACTGCAGGTTCTGGGGAAAGTGAGTTTATATCTCAGTTTTATGACTCAATGACTAATTCTCTGTATTTTCTCCCATGCTCTGTGAAATAAAGTTTATACAATCCAGAGCTGTGGTCGGGTGGCACCATAAGGAGGTAACCAATAACTGGCCTGGTTTCCACACAGGCATCATGGTACAACATAATACATATTATATATATAAATACATATATGCCATTTGAGAATGCATTTTTCTTAAAGTGGCAGTGGCTCAGGAGGCAGAGCAGGTTGTCTAGCAACCGGAAGGTTGCTGGTTTGATCCCTGGCTCCCCCTAGCTAAGTATTGAGTTGTCCCTGAGCAAGGCCCCTAACCCTAAATACTCCTGACAAGCTGCCTGTTGCCTTGCATGGTTGACACCGCCTTCTGTGTGTATATTTGAGCTCAGGGGCTCTGGGCGAATAATGAAAACATTTATGTTCGATGCCACTTTTCCTTGACCTTGATGGAAAATAATAGAATCCAACTGCAGTACAATGGGCTACGTAATAATGTGATGTCACGATGTTATGGACATGGGTCTGCCGTGGTGAAACTACGATGTTCGGAAGATTGAATACTCAAAGTGCATCTTAGCTTCTTACTGTGTTGTTTCATGCAGGTTACATTTAAAATACAATTTAACAACCCGGTGAAAATATTACTTTATCACCAAGGTAGGAATTTAAATAAAAAAAGGTATATAGGCTACCAGTCACAAAGGTGAAACAAAATGGCTGTCCCATTGGTTGCTCACGCTCACCCTCCTGTCCATTCAAATGAATCGACATGGATCCCATTTGGTATAATTGTATGAAAATAATTGTCGGTCATTTCCGTGAACAGCCGATTGATGCGTCACATTAAATATTCCTGCCGAAAGGAATTGTGGGACGGCATTATCTCCTTTCCTTTTGTACAGGATGGTCAAATGTATGATATGCTAAATGAGATATGAAAGGAAGCATTAAAGCACCTTTCCTTAACATTTAGAGAATTTGAACCACTTTTAACATGGCTGCCTCATAAATACCAGGTTCATGTCACTAATTTAGGAACTTTCCTAGACAAAAAAGACTATTCAATCGCAGCCACAGTCTCCCTCATGTCTCCATTGTTGAAAGTCATGTTTGAATTTCAGCTCCTGATTGTCTGTCTGCTGGTATGTTTTATGTTGAACCTCATTCATTCATGTTTATATTATTTGACCTCGTTTGTCTTTTTGGTTCTTATTTCCCACTACCTGTTTTTGTATTATTTGGGTAAAATAAAACCACTTTTTGTTAAAACTGCTTGCATTCCTGGGTTTCCCGCGATCGGTCCTTCAGAGTATGAATGGTTGAATTGGAGGCAATAATTGTCTGCTTGTAATACTACTATGCATGTCAATTATGGCACCCATTGCCCTAGAGAGGGATCCCCCACTCTGCGTTCCTTCTCAAGATTTCTTTCTTGTTAATTAAGTGAGATTTTTTCTTGGCCTTTGGGGGGCTAGGGCTAGAGGGGTGTCGTAAATATATGGCCTGTAAAGCCCTTACAGCCCCAGGCTGTAATTGTGATTAAGAGCTATTCAAATAAAAATGACCTGACTTGGCCTAAGGCGCTTTCAGTGGCCACAGGTCAGTAAAGTTCTATATAAACGCAGTCAATTTACCATTTAAAATACCATAAGGGCATGCATTCATACTTTCTGGCCCCCGTGGGAATCTAACCCCTAACCCTGCCAGTGTTATTGCCTTGCTCTACCACTGGGAAATCAAACCTCTAATCCTGGCAGTTTTAATGCCTTGCTCTACCAGTGGAAAAGCAAACCCCAAACCCTGGCAGTGTTAAGGCCTTGTTCTACATATTGAGCTAGACAGGGAATAGAACCCTTAACCCTGGCAGTGTTAATGCCTTGCTCTAACACTGCATGTGTGCTTAGATTTATTTCCTCAGAATATTATTGATTGTTGTTTAAACAGTAGGCAGCCTGATCATCTGTGAGGACCGGATCAAACAGCAGCAGATCAAGGTACTGGAAGGCGTGGACTCTGGAGTAGAGAGAGGGCCTGCTTGGTTGACGCAAGAAAACGTCGAGTCAGTTTTATTTGTCCTGCCATTAATCACAGTTATAGCCTCAAAGAGGCTCAAAGATGTCTTCTGTGACTCTGATTACCGAGGGGGCTATGTGATCATTCAGAGGTTATGGATTTATTAAATAAAGATTTGATGATCACACAAGTCAGACTCAAGAAGGAAAAAAGAATTTGAGGAGAATGTCAATAAACGTCAACAAAAATTTCCAAAATTTCAATAATAGTTATTTAATAATATTTAATAATTATTAAGGAATGGATGAAGGTTTCAACCACCAACAGATAAAGGTTCTGCAATGCAAATGATAGTCAGTTCATGTTACATGTTGGATAAGTGTATAGCCCAAAAAATCTAAGGGAACAACCAGAAGATACACACCTCCCTTCCTTTATCTCCTCCCTCACTCCTCACTCCCTCACTTCATATGCCTCCCTTCCTCCATCATTCTCCTCCATTTATATACCTAATTGTTGCTCCTTCTGCACTCATCTCCTTTCCTCTCTCCTCTACTTCCCTCTAATCCCTCACCCACTCTAGTCTTTTCTCTCTCTATCTACCATCTATCTCTCCCTTTCTCACTCCATCTCTACCCCTCCCTACTACAGTACTCTCTCTCCCTCTCACAGTGCGACTTGCCTCCAACCTCGCTCTCTCTCTCTCTCTCTCTCTCTCTCTCTCTCGCTCTCTCTCTCTCTCTCTCTCTCTCTCTCTCTCTCTCTC
>JAOPJO010000034.1:13796866-13811007 GCA_027123675.1 Molva macrophthalma | reverse complement strand
TCTCTCTCTCTCTCTCTCTCTCTCTCTCTCTCTCTCTCTCTCTCTCTCTCTCTCTCTCTCTCTCTCTCTATTTATCCCAGCAGATGGGCGCACATCATGTGTTTCCAGCTGTCTATGAGCAGTACTTACACATGTACCGCACCAGAACCCAGCCTTGTACACAGCAAACTAAAACACAGCACACCGTGTTTCAGTCTGCACCGTGTGTGCAGATGTATTAATACAGCCACAGTGAACAAAGGCATTTCAATTCGTTCTTTTCCAATTTTATCTTCCGCATACATATTTAAATGCATAATTCACTGAAGCACCAGCACACAATCTCTGCAATTCCATCTTTGGATGCCCAGAGGTGTTTTGATTTATAGTCATCTAGCTCCCCCCCCCACCCCCCTTCTTCCCCCATCCTCCTCCGTCTCCTGCCCTAAACGGACCTGTCGTTCATATTGGCCACTAGATTGATGGCTGTTACACAGTTTTCACGCTTTTTTATTGTCCTTGTCCAAAATCTATTTCTCTATTTCAGATCCACTCAAGCTTGTGAAGAAGCCAGGGGCACAGAATAGACTTCAAATAATTCTTGCTTTTTCCCATGTCCTTGCTGTTATTATAACTGAAAACACTGGCATGTATCGACAAGTACTACTGGTTTTCAAGAGGAAAATCTATTCAGACTGTTGTGTTGATTTTGAGTATTTAATTCAACTTTTCAACTCAAAATACAAGTTTGTACTCTTACTGATATACTGATGAAAAAAACGTTCAACTCAATCACAGATACTGAATAGATATGTCGTGCTGTGAGAGCGTTTAGCAATAATAACGAACCGCGGTCTGGGTCGAACCTCAAAATAGGCTTTGAGCCAGAAGCGAGACAGCTTGACACAGATTCGGGCATATTTGGGCCAGAACTTTCTTTGTCTGTTCTGTATGCTTTATTCATCTCAATGACGCCATTCTGTGTATGTGGGCTAAGAGAAAGATGTTGGATAAAAAGACCTGGCTGTTATTTGAATATGGACAATAAGGAAGTCAATCAATTTATTAAATCATTTGCATGGCCATTTTACAAACGACACTTTGTATGGAAATGTGTTTTCTCTTCAGTGAAAGGCTGTTTAAAACGCTGTCCTGGCGACTGGCACTAGAACAATGTAGACCTTCAGGGTCGTGACGAAGGTCTGTGAGGATTCAACCACGAGGGAAACTCTTTTAAATGCAGTGTTTTTCTGTAAAGAGCTGGAGTTGTCTTAGTGGAGTTTGCGCGAGGAGAGTAGAGGACGTTGAGGAGGACAAAGAACAGGACAATAGCGACCATAGCTGATCCGGAAGAGCCACAGCTGGCGCGGCGCGTACTGCAGAGGACAAAGGCAGGACTGGGAAAATGGGATCCTATAGCCCCAAATGAGTCAATGGAAAACAACGTTCGCCAAGGTTAGACAAAGAAGTGTTGGCCAAGTTTGCTTGTAAAGACTGTAAGTGATTTACTCGCCTATTACAACAACAACAACTCCCTCTTCACTGTTTGGAGTTCAGGACATTTAGGCGATGCCCCATAGACTCTGAACATTTATCTCTCATCTGCACTTTCATGTGCAAACAAGAATAACAAAGATCTCCCCATCTTGAAACCATTAAACCCCTGTTACAGTAATGAGAGGTAATTCAACTAAAAAGACATTGCTATTAGTGTGCTCACAAGCTTTTTTAATAATTTAAACAAAGAAACAAAAAAGGAATAAGGAGTTAGTGATCTAAATCCAGTGTATTACACCATGAATGCTGTTAACATATTACATGTCATGGGCTCAAGCTCTTAATGAAATAATGAAATCTCTTTCTCGAGCATCAAAGGTGGACGTGTTTTAACCACTAATTGGCATCAACAGCTCAGCAGCACGTACTAAACGTACATTTCTTTGCTTATTGAATTTGCATAATGTATTAAGGTTTTCAGTTTGCCATCGCCTGTCCTATTAACCTTCCATTAACCTCCTGATTAACACCAGAGCAAGCCGTTGTTTTTCTCAAGAACGCTGTAGCCTGAGGCGGGCCCAAACTCATCTGAACATCGGTGGGAATGCTCACGGGTGATTAGGCTGTGGATAGCTCAGCCCTTTTCCACAAAACTGCCTCTTCACGGAGGGTCTCTTGCAGGGAAGACCAGATTTCGGAGAAACAAGTATGCAATGTTGATCCTGTGCTTGTTCTCGCGAGACACAAACGCGTGGGCTGGTATTCAGGATTCAGATCTGGCTTGGCTGACCTCGGCTCATGTTGCCTATCAACAGCAAATTTTACAATTATTTTCATTATTTGATTATGGGCATGTTATAAATATAGAATTTATTTTATATGTATTTTTCTATTTGTCATCATGTCAATGCCAAACTATTTTAGAATTATATTAGAAAATATTTGTGTATATCATGGATGACTCTTAAGTTTATATTTAACACATTAGCATGCTTCAAAAGCCTCACAAGCAAGTTAGGCAGCAGCTTGGAAATAAGCTCAATAACAGCTGCCTTCCTTCTTGGGGAGAAAACTCAACTCAACTTATTGTTTGACTTTTTTCAGGTGATGCATTTTTAAAGCGGCCCAGGGTGTGCTCTGCGTCAAGACACAGGCGGTATTAAATAAACATATGGCCAGTGTGTGCTTTGACAAGTGCAGCAAAATGAAAGAGTTGAAAGGGTAGGGGGACAGAGAGGAGCCCTTCCCGACCCCCAGGGCCATGGAATCGTGGAATGATCCATCGGCACTTTTACAGCAACATGCTTTATCCCATCGCCATGCAAGGCACAGCTGTGTGAAGTCAAAACAATACTATGAGGAGAATCCTCCCAAAGCTCGGCTCAGCGGCAGTGTGAAGTGGTCTTATATAGGCCTGGAGCTCCACTCACACATGACTTCACACTAGGATTCAGGGCTCCACCGCAAAAAGGGGAATATTGAAAGAATACATGAGGATTATATTAACGGTTGTGATTGGTAAATTTGATCTTGCTTTTGCAAGTCATGGAAAGCATGTCTGGATGTTTGGAGATCTTGATTTAATGGATGGATGCTATATGGAGGGATGAATGGATGGATAAATGGATGGGTGGATAGATGGTATGTGGAGGGATGAATGGATAGATAAATGTACAGGTGAATGGATGATCTATGGAGGGATGAATAGATGGATGGATGGATGGGTGGATGGATGGATGGTATATGGAGGGATGAATGAATGGATGGATGGGTGGATAAATGAATGAAGTATTCATCTGCAGTGATACAACACTTGATCTCTTCTCCAGGGTTGGCACTACTCTTCAGTAATTCTATTACATCTTAAACTAAATATATTCTGAGAGTTCACCTTGATCGTGATTAAGAAATAAAGGAACATAATTCAATACCTCTAGGGCTCCAATTTCCTGGAACAATTACCAGAGATTCTCAACAATGATTTCTGAGATTTCTTTGTATTAATGAACTGTTATATCTGTGTTAGTGGGGTTCGCAGGCTTCTGTTGAGAGTCTTCTGTAAATGCAGTCTGTACGAGTGCTTCAGGGCACTAGTGAGCATGCTGTCCGAGACCAGCGTTTCTTAAAGGTCGGGACCCAAAGTGTTTGAAAAAACTAAAGTTGGAAAGACCATGGGACGATGGGAACAGTTATGAGTCTATGTAAATGCAGATGACCCTGCAAGTTTCACTGTCCACTAAATGAACAACCTTTGTTATTCTAACTATCTCTCAAATATTCACAAATTCTATCTGGATTTGACTCATGATCAGATATACTAAAAGCGGAAACCAAATCACATCAAAATGCATAGATAATCTATGGTAAAATGTTTTAAAAATGTTTTTAAGGAACGTTCAGAAATAGAAGTGGCTTTGTGAGTGCGTGCGTGCGTGTGTGTGTGTGTGCGTTGCTTACGTGTGTGTGTGTGCATGTGAGTGTGTGTGTGCGTGCGTGTGTGGGCCAAACCCCATCTGCGCCTAAGTGTTCTCACAGCAGTGTGTTGGGTTAGGCAGGCTCTCCCTGTGGTTTACACACTCTGTCATCCATTAAGTAGCCTCATCCCCATCAGGGAGGAGGGATCTTTGCTCCTCTCTTGGGGCTTAAGAGGATCCCCCAGGCTCCAGACTCTAAGTCCCGGTCACTACCCATGAACACCCAAACCCCCCACCCCACCCAGCCTGCAGGTATGGCTGGCTAAAAGGTGTTTTACCTGTCAGTCTGCAGGGCTTAACACTAAATATTCTGTTGAAGTGTAGCTCAAGTGTAGGTGTGGCTTCAACTTTCAGAGAGCAGGGTAAAGACCAGGTGCTATTTGACTGATCTCAAAGGTAATATACAACTTAATGATCAATTCTCACAAATAAAGAAATGGCATGCATTTAAGAGTTAGTGTGGAGTCTTGTAACTTATAACATCAAAAGGTACTTTATGTCATCAAACAGCAAAGGATACTAAATAGTATTAAAAAACTGCAGAGACAAACTGCTAAAGAACGCCAATAGCTGTTAAGCTGTCTGCATAAACTGTGAACAAGCAAACTCATGCACATCTAATCTGCGTTTTACAGTGATGGCGAACTGCATATAGATGTATTTATTTAAAAAACATGCACTATTGTTGACGGATCGTTGAACCATGCTAAAGCATGGCACTGTGATCCCTCGCCACTGGGCATCTTTTAATAAAAAATCATATCTGTTCCCATGGTTACTGAGAGGAGCGAAGCGGAAACCCTTCTGCTCGGGTTAGGATACTCGGACCAAACAGCAGGGGTATTAGGGCTGGCCCAGGAAAGTTTGAAAAAAAAGAGGACTTTACTCAACCCCCATGGGGTTAGGTCAAATACATGCCAGGATGGCTTTATAACACAGGAAAATAACAACAACAAGGAAAATAAGCTAAGCTATTTCTCCAAATAAGCATGGCTGTTCATCCCTTTGTTTTTAATCATGTATAATTATCTCATATGGTGGTATTTTTAATAATAAGGGTAGGTGTTTCACCCTACGCTGTGATGTTTTGTTGACTTCATTTTAATTATAGATTGCAATAGCCTATATGCATTGTGGAGGGCCTAGATGCCCAAGACCCTCCACAACGAGAAGGAGAAGAGGGTATCAGAACCATGGACAACGCCTTTCCCTCAAAGACACACACTGGGAGAGGTTATTGACAATCAGTATTATCCAGTGCACCTGCTGCATGATTGGCAATGGGGAACACCTGCCGGCCATGAGGCTACAAGCCAGTTGGCCAGGTACAAAGACCGACAGAACATACCCCCTCAAGGAAGGACTGTGGCAACCTAAGAGAGTAAGGTAAGCGGCCAATGGCCCTGAAGAGGAACCCCAGCGTTCCTCTTCCTCTCCCCAGAGACACTATAGAAGAGTGACCTGTTGTGTGTGCTGCCTACCGTGTCCACCCTTTTTCCTTTTGTCGTCTACCCAGCATCCAGTTACCCCTGAAGGCCTCACAGGAAACCTACCCCGGTCCGGGAAGACTTTAAGGGATTTTCACCCTTCCCTTTGCCACCGTTCTGAATAAAAACTTTTTACTCACAACCTGTCTGTTGTCTGTTTTCACAAAAAGGTAGGCCTTGGTTCAGTCAAACTGCCATAGCATGCATAGACAAATCTCCTCCGAGATCAATAAATGACCTATCTATACACGCTAGGATTTGTATTTGCTGTCCTTCTCGCATTTACAAAGCTCTATAGCAGAAACTTTGACCTTACATTAGTCTTCAGCAGAAGAATACAGAATATTACACCTTTTAATTGAAACTTATCAGATGTCCAATGTCAGCCTCTCACTTAGAAAACATTTAGATGCATTACATGTTGCATATCATCAATTGGAAATGTACCATAGCTTCATTTAAACAAAGCAGTTGAAGGTCAAGGTTGGCCAACAGAGTAAGTGCTTTTTAAGTTTGTACATATCTGCAGGTCCATATGGGTCTTAGCTCTAGGGTTTTCCCCGCAATTATTTGTTAATCATAAATCATTAATTCTCTATCGGCCGATACTCCTGCATCGCCGACCTCAATGGGACCGGAGGTACGGATACAACAAAGATGATAAAGGTTTAAATGAGCATTCCAGTTGACAGTATTGCGATAAGACATGGGCTTATGAAAATATGAAGATATGAAGATAGACCTTAGAAAGGCCAAATTTATAAATATGCTGTTTGATTTGACTCGACTACACTAGGCTAAGAATGTGTTTGATATTGAAAATACATTTTTGTAGCCTAGGCTATTATAGCCCAATAAGACTATAAGAATACCATAACCATTTGTTTCTAATAATGGTTTATAAAGCTTGGGCTTCACTTACTGAAACAAAAGGCTACAGCAGGCTTAAGTTATAACATCTAAATAACAGAAATATTCTGTACACGACCATTATGGAGATACTGGGATGTAAACGGCAGAATGGATTGCATGCCGAATGTTCAATTTATATTTAAGGATTTCTAAACCAAGGAAAAGCGTCTATGGAATCACATTTGTGTCAATATAATAAAAGACAATTTTTAAATAGAAAACAAAAATGAGAATTTGAGAGAGTAAAACTAACTTAAGCAAAAAAATTATAATCTCAAAAGTAAAACTTATAACTTGCAAACTAATTATATGTGTAATTATGTACAATTATTTTTTACATTTTTGATAATATGTCCTTTTGTTTACAGTTCCCTCTGCTTCTTTCTCACTGACTTTTGCCGTCACTGTCGGCTTTGTGGCTACACCTCCATCTCTCTCGTTTGCGCTGCCTGATTGGCCGCTTGGCTAATGAGTTTATGAGCGACAGCTCAGTGCCCCGGACGTTGTTCAGTGCAAAAAATGTGAGTTTGGGTTCTTCTTTGAATAATTTTTTTGATCATTATTTATTGATGATTCTGATTATTTCAGAATTAAATTAGTACTTTTTTGTACATCTTAGAATGCTATTCTGACTAGTACAGTTGTCAAACTCATCTCGTTGCATACAAAACGGTCTGTTCTGTTATTCAAGTGTTCTGATATTATAGTATACTCTTTTAATAAATGTGTGTTGTTCTGATGAGCATGGTATACTTTGTGTATTGTACCACACAACAACACTATTAACAAAAACTTTACAATGATTTTGTTGTTGTTAAGATTCCTGCCCTGGAAATCCTGGTTCAGTTTGGCCAACGATAAACACCTCCTTCCTGAGGCCATCTTTGCACTCTTCTCCCTGATTTGTAATAACTTTTGGCAATCTCATGTACTACAAATGCTTTTCCTGGTTCACCTGATAGGTCAGCCAAAAAAGCAATATTTGAGCAACAATAACCAGGAACAGAGGCTAGTTCAGTTGTGTTGTTTACGTTCAGTATCTCTGAAATGGTCCACTTCCGGATTGATGACGTGCTGTGTAAACAGCAATCTACAATTGCCTCCTCCATTTTGCTCGAGCCAGCTACAGGCAATCCAGTAACCCACTGAATCTTTAATGGAGTCATAAAAATATTGCCACATATAACTTTATCTTGAGATGACTTCTTCCATCTACAAAAGCAGTTTATCAGACCACAAGATTTTATTCAAGTGCCGGCCTGCCACCACCATATGCACATCCTCTCCGTTCAGCCCCCTGATATGTCGGCATCCGCTTTGGCAACAAGCATCATCGGGTCCTCCAGCAAGGATCTATGGAAGTAGGGCGCTTATTTCCTATCTATTCATAATCCTATGGGCCATAAGACTTTAAACCCAGCAAGACTTCTTTAAGTGAGCTAATTGCATATTAGGCACACAGCATTATATGCCAGACAATGTTAAACATGCTACAATGACTGCTATCCCAAGATGCTCAGCTTTTATTTTTAATTTGTTTATCCCCCAAATAATTGCACAAATACCGACATATACCGTATACCCCATTGAAATATCAGAAAGGTATGAAATAATAGATACCGCCCAAGCCTATTGTGAAGTTAAAACCTAAATGCCCCTGGATACGACCCTGTTGAAAAGGTTTATGGGGTTCAACTCAACAATAACAACTTCTCCCAGATGACTCCAGCTAGGTTAGAATGTGACAGGAAGTAAGACTGGGAAAGGTTCCAGTGATATTCTGTTAACGCTCGATCCAACACAACCGGCCTTGGCCCTCGTCTGCTGCTCGTCGTCTCATCCAGTATTCATGATTTACCTCCAGCTTTCACCTTCTCCTTCACATCTTTACACACAACACAGGAAGCATTCGGAAACAGAAGACAGGACAGATTGAAGGCCGTCGGAAGCGATGCCATGTCACCACAGGTTCATTAGATGTTGGTTTGTGGGCATTGTCCAATGAAATGCTGTCAAAGCCTTGTTTCTTTGGGCGTTTCGCCATCAGCCCGCTCAGTCCTTGACTGTGTTGATGAAGATCCAAGTAAAGAGCTCTTTTCTAAGCCTCCAACCTCAATTATTCATCAAAGTATGAACTCCTTGGTTGTATTGAGAAAAGCAGCATTTCCGACAAAACGCTGCTACCTGTTTTATGCATCAGCAAGGAGTTGCAAAGTTAAATGTTAAGTCGACTGCATAATAAGGTTACATGCTACATGTGATATGCTATGTTTCAGTGCCATTTGAATAAAACTCTGCATTATCGAGCTTCTGAAGAAGGCAGTAAAAGGTAAACGTAATTTGAGATGCCGATCCGGCCTACTTAAACTATGCTAGAGGTAATACCGAAGCACATGTCAATCATGCCGCACCAGGCGCTATGCTAATGAGCCACTGTGCAGTAGCAGCTCCTTATGAAAGAGTCCCAAGCCTCTGATGGCTTTTCAAACCTACAGGGGGACTTAATTTTCCTGCCGCTTTCATCCTTGTTGCTCAGGCTTCTGCTGCATCAGCCTGCGACGAGCCTAATGCACTAGCTCCTGTTAGCACACCACTGACACACCGTCCTGCTACTCCCTCTCACACACACACACACAGGCTAGCCCCGTGAATACACACCCCCTTTTCATCATTAACACCCTGTGAAGATTGGGTGTACTAATTAAGGTGTTAGGTGTGTGGCTAATTTGGGTCTTTACTATTTACTATTTACCGGAGTCCAAATGCATTATTCGGAAAAGCACAAATAATGCTTTGGAAATAGATATTTCTATACTTCTACCTGAAGTTGCTACCTGAAAATTATTCAGGGAAAAATATCATGATTGACATGTCTGTCAGACATTATTTTTGTTCAAACAGATTCATGTAATTGCTGATGGCCACAATATAAACCCATTACGTTTGCTGCATGACTCTGATTTCACTAACAAGTCGTTTTATTTAGAGCCTTCATTTAGACACCACCTGGTGTCATTCACCCACCTGGTGTCATTCACAAGTGGCCGTGGTACGCCTCAGGGTGTGCCCGATGACCTGTGGGTGTCCCTGATGACCTATGGGTGTCCCCGATGACCTGTGGGTGTCCCCGATGACCTGTGGGTGTCCCCGATGACCTGTGGGTGTCCCCGATGAGTTGGTAATTCCGCCCGTCACTAGCGATCACTTAGGTTCAACACTTGTTAGACAAAGAAAAAGTAAGGTAGCTGGAAGTCCTTGTCAGCTGATATAGGCTGGAATATTAGGATTATTTAAATATCCACCGCGAGCGAGATATACACAATGTTCTACGGGCCAAATAATACTTTGTTTGGCGCCGGGGTCAGCAACAAACAAAACCTGTCCTGGCTATTCATTTGCCGTTTTTTTTATTGTGGCCATGAGTACTAAAATAAACCCGTCTGATTTAAAAATATTTAGTTTCCATTCAAGGATCAGGAGTGCCTTTTTTTCTACAATTAGCATTTCTGGTTTAGGACTATGTCATTTGTAATCAAGGAATATTTTCGTGATAAGGTTAGAGAATACATTTGCCCTTGATTTAATGCAACGTTCGGTATAAACCACCCCCACTCCTGGTCTTATACCCAAATACAGATACGGAGATGGAGTATATTGTTGGTTGAATAGATACAGATAAGGACGTCTCTGTACATCTCTAGTCTGTATTTACCTTTCAGGACAACGCATGGTTTGAAAGGATAGTCCAGGTTTAGCTACCCCCTCCACACCTCCTCCTCCACCTCCCCGCTAGGAGTTCAGCAGGTGATCTTGCAGAGGTGGGCCTACTGGGTGTCATTTTTCCTGCCTAGCCCCCCTGTCAGCCGGCCCCAGAACATTGGCCCTGTTACGCTGAATAAATGTCCATCGTTGCCCAGCGCTCGCCGGCAGCGTTATTAAACTGCCTACCTGTGTTATGATGATAGATCTCCTGCAAACTTCAGACCCCCAGCAATCCTGGCCTACTCATACATGCAGAACAGAGAAGGTTTGGTCTGCATGGACAGCCAGGTATAAGGGGATGAATCTCCGGATCTTGTTGTGAATATATAAAGGCCTTCTGCCAAGGTTACCAGCAGCATAAACAGGTTGTGATGCATCATTGCAAGGTTTCCACAAAACAAAATGAGAAATAGCAGCTACATCATCCTATAACACCTGGGAAAATTGTGTTTTACCTCACAATTTTGTGGAGTGGAAAATCGAATTTTGAACAGTTCCAATTTCATTCAATATTTTGACATCGGAACCCTCGAACAATCATCAGAACAGTACTCAAAGTGCCTTTTTAATCAAAGTCACATAATAATAAGAAAATAACAAGACTAATAGCAAATACCTTTCAAATTCTTTTACACACCTCACCCATTCACCAACATCTTGAATCACAAAATCCTTTTCTATACTTAATAAAAATACAGCAACAGTGGTGCTGTATTCCAACCAACACAAAAACAAAGAACGACCAAAGAAATATCTAAAAACTACACTTCCAATTAATAACCATCCACTTGCTTAAAACACTTCCCACATATCCATTCAAATTGGAAGCTGCAACCCTGCAGTCCGGCCTGTGATGTGTTGACAATATAGCAACGACAGACTCCAGAGCAGCCAAATCGGCCTCCCCCAGCCACAATCCCAATCATGTCTCCAAGCCAATTTCCCAGAAGGCCTTTGTGACAGGTCTATAGACGGCGGCCGGTGATAATGGATGGATCTAATGGTCAAGCCTGTACCGCACATTAGGATTCTGGTCGATTGTACGTATCGCACACAGCCACCGCTGCCAGCAATCAATGCAGGACTAATGTGCGAAAAAGGAGTAAGTTGAATGTCAGTGTTGCTGATCAATAACTATTCATTTCCAGCAACCACATTTCCACAAATAAGACACTTAATATTGTGTGATTGGATAATTACCACGCACCAATTAAGGTGGGGTGACACCCGAGTGATGGATGGCAGGGTGGGGAGACAGGAGAAGGCCACGGGACAGGCTAATGGAGACACGCTCCAGACGCTGATCGACGTGCTGGAGATGGATCTGGATGTGGGACGTGAACCCGACACTGGTCAAATAATCCCTGGTCAACCTCCACATCGGCATAGATAATGGCTGTCCACCTCTCCTCCTCCACTCTCCCCAAATGGCAAAAGTCTTCATGGGCTTCACTGCATCTGCTGCAATATTTCCTCTTAAATTTGAATGACATCTGCTTGTCATAAAATGGTCAATTTATGCTTGAAGCATAGGGGGTTGAATTTATTCAGTTGCATATGTTACAAAGACACATTTGTTTTGTCCAGATCCTGTCGTGGCACAATCCAGGCTCTGTTTGGCAAAGATAACAACTGTGTGTAAGGGTTTGAGTCAATCTGCTGTCCCAAATATTTGAGGTTGGAGTTCAAGCATGCATTATGTTGTCACACGATGGAAATACATCTCAAATATCTTCCATTCAAGCTGGCTGATCCCAGTGGGACTCTAAGACATTGTGGATGGAATCTTACTCCATTAGTATGAAACTGTTTTCAGCTCATCTACCTTGTATTTCCTTAGTTGGGATTCAGCTCTCTCCATGGGATCCGTGGATCTTTGTTATGGTTAGTATTGGTTAGGTGATGGTCACTATCTATGGCTGCTCTCCTGGTGCCATCTCCGCGGGCAAATCAATACTATCGCTGACAGCACACGCTGCGGCCCCCCCAGACACCATGCCATGTGAAGGACATTGTGAAGCAGCGTGCTGCTTCGCCTATCCAGCTGCTGCTTGTGGGAGTTTACAACGTCACCGATGGAAGTGCTTCAAACCAGGTAATTAATATCAACAGGAGCGCACCTGTGCTCACTCAATGTTGATTGTCCAATTAAATAGCCAAACGAGTTGCAGACAACAAATGAATTTGCAGGAAGTTAACCAAAGGTAAACTTTTGTCTCACCCCTTTTTACATGCCGCAAGCACTGAAGAACCAACGCAAGCTGGCCAGGGAAGTTATTGCGTCCAATACAAAATCAATAGGGCGTGTTGCCCGGCGTTATCGAAGGCAGAAGAAGATTCTACTGGTGATCCATGGCTACCAGCTGCATCACTCAACATCCTCCATGTTCTCCTCCCATTTGAGCCATTAAAACCCTGCACGCTACAAGCCGGCAGCCCTAAACAGCCAGCAGATGTACATTTTTAATCAGAAAACCAGTTTGATTTGATTCTGTTGGACCTTAATCACCCTTTTGTTCGTCAGCTCTTGTGTTTCTCTCACATCTGCTCTCCATCCCAAAGCACTAGGACTGGCTCTGTCAACCCATTACGCTTATCGCCGAATACGTCCTCCCTGCAACATTATATTACTGTGGTTTAATTATCCTGTCCCACAATCACTTCTGTATCTTTAATGACTCTAGATTAAGCCTAAAGTTGGCTGAATTTATACAGCATTGTCGAATAATTGTAGCCAATTCCAGTGTCTGCTAAATAATGAAAAACCCACACTGAGTAACACCCATATACCATACACCAAGGGCCCCTGCGCAAGGCAACAGCCAGCTGGTCGGAGCCGTTTAGCAGGTATCTGCTCAAGGGCCTTTAAGTGCTTACCATACTGCAGTACTGTAGTACCATACTGTAGTACTGTAGTACCCTACTGTAACACTGTAGTACCATACTGCAGTGCTGTAGTACCATACTGTAGTACTGTAGTACCCTACTGTAACACTGTAGTACCCTACTGTAACACTGTAGTACCATACTGTAATGCTGTAGTTCCATACTGTAGTACCATACTGCAGTACTGTAGTACCATACTGTAGTACTGTAGTACCCTACTGTAACACTGTAGTACCATACTGTAACACTGTAGTACCATACTGTAATGCTGTAGTACCATACTGTAGTACTGTAGTACCCTACTGTAACACTGTAGTACCATACTGTAATGCTGTAGTTCCATACTGTAGTAATGTATCACCATACAGTAATACTGTAGTACCATACTGTAGTAGTGTAGTACCATACTGTAATACTGTAGTACCATAGTGTAGTGCTGTAGTACCATAATTGTTTTGAGCTACAGGTCTTGACCAGGTACCAAGAGCACTATCATTGCTAATATTACCATAACTATTACTACTACTACTACTACTGATACAACGTAACGTGTTTGTTAAAACCAAATATATCAATGGGGATCAATGTGAATCAACATATTCTGATAAATGAGTCAGGGTGGAGGTGGAAAAGGTGCATATTTACAGGTCCACCTCCCAAAGTCCCCCTACTATACTATTAATCCTATTTCATTTTCCCAAAACAGGAAAACTTGATGACCTGACCCTTACATTGATATGTGGTTTACAGTTTGGGTTTCACACACACCTGCTCAGCGGCATTGGCAGGCTGCAGCCCTGAAGGATTTTGAATAGCCCCGGATTCCCCCAAAACATACTGTATCCCATTTTTAAAACCAAAATAAGATTAATAAAAAAATTGCCCGGATCTATTTATGCAGTAAAGCCCTCGGAAATAATGTGATATTGTTGATCAAAAACGCAATGATGCTTTGGGTCTTCTTTGTGTCATTCAAGCAGCAGATGTACTTCACACTACGCGGGCATTTTGTGTTACAGGGTTGTCATTGCTATACACAGTACCATCTGTATCTGACAATTGTGTGTGTGTGTGTGTGTGTGTGTGTGTGTTTGTGTGTGTGTGTGTGTTTGTGTATGTCATACTCAAACTAAGACAGAATGTA
>JAOPJO010000034.1:13626588-13638482 GCA_027123675.1 Molva macrophthalma | reverse complement strand
GTGTGTGTGTGTGTGTGTGTGTGTGTGTGTGTGTGTGTGTGTGTGTGTGTGTGTGTGTGTGTGTGTGTGTTCAGGTCCGGGGTACAGAGGCCTCCAGGGCAGCCCGGGAGGAGGTGGACACGGCACTGCTGAAGCTGTATGCTGAGCAGGACCACGAGAGTCTACTGGACCTGCTGGCCTCAGACAACACCTGCCTGCTGGCTGACAGTGCTCCCTGGCTGGAGAAACACAGCAAGTATGTATAGGGAGGGACCTTGTATCATGTGGATGATAAGATCATGTCCACACACTACTGAGGATACATTTGATTAAGCATATTGTTTTCTCCGTTTTGGACTTCGCTCCGCACTAAAACAACTGTGTTTTTCGTGGTCTACCAAAACTGAGATTTAAAAAAATGTCTCTCCCGAGTGGATTGTCTGAAAGCGCTGGTGAAGTGTAGTGTAGCTGGGGAAAACGCATTAGTATGCGGAATCTGACTTATGATTTTGACGTGATCCAGACATCGGAGGCCCTGGAAGTGGAATGGGCATGGGCATGAGAGAAGGCAGGAAAAATGCTAGTATGGACAGAAAACCTTTTAACTCCAAACCTGTTCTTTTACATTTAGCCAGCGTCGTGTTGACGTGGCCTTTGATGTGTACTTTGTGGTTTTCCCCCTCAGTCTTTTTCTCCAAATGCTAAATATTTGGCCTTGTACAACATAGTTGTGTTGGATATTTTTACATTGTGTTTTACTAATTTGTCTCTCCTCAGATATTTTGCCCTGGGTCTCCTGTACCGCTGTAATGGCCAGGATGCTGCTGCTCTACAGGTATACCTCAAGTCTCCTAGCAGCAGACAGTTATGCACTAGTTGTGGTTTAGGTGGTATAAAAGGTGTCTATGTATTCTGGTCTAGTTGTGGCTCCGTGTGGTGGATGGGGAGCTGCAGGACTCGACCAGACCGGACCTGTATGAGTACATCGTGGACTTCCTCACCTTCTGTCCTAATCTGGACCTGGTCTGGAGGTACAGTGACTGGGCTTTGAAGAGAGACCCCAAGGTATGGACCTACAGGATCCTACTGGAGAAATAAGACCTATAGTCAATAGTACTACTATGTCAAAAGTACTTTCATTCCACATCGTTATATATTGTACAGAAACATTCCCTATTTTTCCTAATGCTAAATCGTAATTATTTGTCTGAATTATTCTGACTTTATGTTCAAAGGTAGGCGTCCAGATCTTCACCAAGAGGTCTTCTGGCAAGGACCAATCGGGTCAGCCAAAGCCCGATGATGTCATCACTTACCTGGAGAAGCACAGCCATGCCCGCCTCCTCTACCTGGAACACCTGGTGTTGGAAAGACGCATTAAGGTAACTCTTCTGTGTTTACCTTCTGGGTCCAGTGTGTAGAATTTAGTGGTTGAAGAAAATGCAGGAGAAATGGAACATAACAATCATAAGTATGTTTTAATTAGTGTATAATCCCATGAAAATATGAATTGTTGTGTTTATGTTACCTTAGTTTGAGCCCTTTATATCTACATATGGAGCAGGAACTCTTCCAGGGAGGCCACTATGTTGCACCGCCATGGTTCTATAGTAGCCCTGAACGGACAAACTGCTCTAGGGGGAACGCGCTTTTACGAAAATGCATTTTGAGCTAAGAGTTTTAAGAAGGAGTTGGGTGTGTCCCCATAGGTACCACCTATTTGTGATTCTTTTTAAGTAGTAGTAGTAGTAGTAGTCATTGTATTGGAGCTTTATAATGAGGGATGTTGTATATGAAATGCGCCACACATCATGGCGTTATACTATGTATCCGACAAGCTTAACCCTCTCGGACACGGACATCAAAATCAACCGCTGGCCAGGAGATCCACACATCTTCAAACACACACACCGTGGCATTATACTATAAGTGTCCTAGAAGCTTAACCCTCTCTCGTAAGCGGAAATCAACCGCTGCACAGACAGTAAAATAGTGTAGCGAATGGCAGTTTGCCGATAAGTGGGTGTGCATTCTGTAATCCATCCATGTTTTGGGAATGTTACTTTTTTCGGTAGTTTCCCTGTTCGATAACTGAAAGTAGGCTGTCACTCTTTCGGAGAAAGTCGGTATCCAAAACGAAACTGTAGCGATACTACTGCACACCGTCATGTTATCAAAAGCAATCTATATTCAAGTACCAAAGTACAAGTAAACATTGGCTTGTAGCGCCAACTGCTATCGAGATGAATGATCAATACATATAACAGATAGGTCTCTGAATGTAGTTTACCACTATGGATGCAATTAGAGGACAGCGTGAGAAACGTAAAATGTCCGCCATGTCCTACAACATGTACATGTTGTAGGACATGGTCCATGGTGACTATGACAAAGAGACCCGAGTGTGATTGGTTAAACTGATTTTATTCTGAGGCTAAAAAGGGTGCAATGTCCTTTATTTCGCAAAACGGAAATTGTGGCATGGTGTGGTAAGTCCCATTCATCTCCATGAATTGTAATTATTTTATTGACGTGGGATAAATACTGCAATGAACAAATCGCGTTCAATGTAAAAAGACCTATAGTTTTACATTTGCAGACTATATAACTAGATACAACTTATAAATCAAAGAACCTCATCACTTGGCTACTTGATGCTGATTTAGACGATTACATCATATTGAAAGTAGCTACTTACACTTACACTTACACTTACAGCACCTTACACAATAATGGCCAGTACAGGCCACTGTAGTTGTTGGATAGGGAAGGGTGAGGAGAGGGTTGGTTGCAATCTGCAACCTCACCACTAGTGGCCCCCTCAATTTTACACACTGGACTTTTAAGCAAAGGGAATTTATAGGGTCTTACAGGGGTCTTCTCTCTCAACTTCTTACACTTTTTGTGTTTCCCCAATTATTCCAATCGTACCAATCATTCTGTGTGTACAGGACCTTTTACAAGACTGTTTCTCCTTTTCCTTTTTCTTCAGCAAAAATACACGGTTAAATATCTACTGATTATAAGTCACTAACCTAGCCTGGTTTTCCCAGCCTTTCTTGCAAGGTCTTTTAACTCAATTTTCTGAAGAGAGTCTGGCCTTTGCCGGAATCTCTACGTCACCAACGTAGCAAGCTAATAAATACAATACAGCTTTGTCTGAATCCGGTCAGACGGACAGTGTACACAGCTCACCTCTTTTCCTCTGATCAAAATCCAACAGTGCACATTCAGGTCTGTGTTTTATTGCTTTTGTATGATCTTTTTATGCAAAACTGATGCTATGGCTGCATCGATATGACCGTCTTATACAAGCGTACGCTGAAATTAGGAATATGCGCCCTACTGCAGTGCTTCACAAAGCTTTCCAAACCATGGCATCCCTTAACATCAATTTATTTTCCAATCAACACCACCACAAAAACTAAAATAAATGTTTGCAAAAACCAAAAGAAAGTGTATGTACCGAACTGTGCATTAAATGTCCACGTCCTATTTGGAATAAAATCTCCCTGATGTAAGCTTCCTTGTGTCGTACGATAAATACCTGCAGCACATATGTTATCTGATATTTTTAATCTGGCTATATGAATTGTGGCGGATTACAATGTTTTTGTTACTTGTCTTGAAAAGTTATTTGTGTATGTGGTTGAAAGATAACGATATACATATATACATATTGTGTGTATCGACATATTTCCTGTATATTTATTGTAGTTTATCATTATTTAAAATGTTTGTATCTTTTTAATTCTACAACTGTCCTTTTTGCACTGGGTCTGACTAGGGGTGATTTCTCTTCTCCTTGTTGTGTGTAGAAGGAGAAGTTCCACAGCCTCCTTGCAGTGCTGTACCTGGAGCAGGTGTTGTCTCTGCTGGAGGGCTCTCCTCCCCCGGCCCCAGACCAGCTCACCCTTGCACGGGAAAGGCTCCAGGCCCTTCTCAGGGAGTCCAACCTCTACAGGGTCCAGCTTCTACTAGGTCTGCTGACCACGCCACATCTCCCTCATCCTCCTCACCCGTCCTCTCCCCTTCTCGTCCTCACCCCTCCACTCCTACTCCTCTTAACCCCTCCGCTCCCTTCCTCCTCCTCATACCTTTGTTCTCCTCCTCCTCAGCCCTCCGCTCTCCTCCTCATCCCTCCACTCCTCCTCCTCACCCCTCCGCTCTCCTCCTCCTCACCCCTCTGCTCTCCTCCTCCTCATCCCTCCGCTCTCCTCCTCCTCAACCCTCCGCTCTCCTCCCCCTCAACCCTCCGCTCTCCCCCTCCTCACCCCTCCACTCTCACCCTCCTCCACTCTCCTCCACTCCCTTCTCCTAGTCAGCCTCAGTAAAGGTCTTTCCCATGTTAATTAGGGTGGCAGTAGCTCAGGAGGTAGAGTGGGTTGACTTGTAAGCGGAAGGTTGCTAGTTCGATCCCCGGCTCCTGTGTCGAGGTGTCCCTGAGCAAGACACCTAGCCCTAACTGCTCTCGACAAGCTGGCTTTCGCCGTGTATGGTTGACACTGCCGTCGGTGTGCGAATGTGTGTATGAAAGCGACTTACAAACATTCATTCCATTCACGTATTTATACCATGAATGGTTGTAAGTCGCTTTGGACAAAAGCGTTTGCTAAATGCACTAAATATAATTAAAGGTCAAATAATAACCGTGTTATGATTGGTCCAGGTAAGATAGAGGGCTGTGATCAGCTGCTGCTGGAGCGCGCCACACTGCACGGGAAGCTGGAGGATCATGGAAAGGCGCTTGACATCCTAGTCCACCAGCTACAGGACTACAGCTCCGCGGAGGCCTACTGCCTCTGGGCCTCCTCCTCACAGGGCCCAGCCTGCAGACAGCAACTCCTCCACCTCCTCCTCGACCTGTATCTAGGAGGAGGAGCAGGAAGAAGACGAGGAGACCTTGAGATGGCCGCCGTGGATCTTCTGAATCGCCACGGCGAGCAGTTTGACGCGGTGCACGTACTGAGCGTGCTCCCGGAGGGCTGGTCCCTGCAGCTGCTCAAGCCCTTTCTGGGCCGGGCTGTGCGCACCAGTGTGCACGCCAGCAGGACATCTCGCCTGGCGCTGGGCCTGTCCCGCGCTGAGAACCTGCAGCTGCTGCACGACAGGGTGAGCACCGCATTGGCGCTACCTCAGCTCTCTCCACACCATCATCCGGTGTGCCACAGCAGCACTCCCGCTAAAGGGCAGTGTCTAGTCAAAACACGATGCTGACGAGTCAAAACAGACATAAAGCTAGAGAGGATCACTGTTAATGCTAATGCAATTACAACTATAATACTTGATTCATGTTAGCAAATACCCCCTCAAAACAATCAGCCTGTCCCCCTATTTATTCCGAACATATGGGAGGGAATATAGGATTACTTCTGGTTCTACATCTTGACAAATTGTATCAGCGTATCATATCTCATTTATAAATAATTCAGAATATATCCCATATTACACTGTGAAATAATAATAATACATTTGATTAATATATCGCATCAGGATCCAGCGCACTTTATATGTGGGAGACCGAACAACAATGCAATAAAGTAAACAAAATTAAAAAAACACCAATAAATGAGTTGTTTTGTGTTGATCTAGCTGAAGGAGCGGAGGAGGCCCGTCCTGGTGTCGGAGACGCGGGGCTGTCACCTCTGTCACAACACCTTCACCTGCCCCGACGTGGTCTGTCTGCCCGGCGCCGTCCCCGTACACACACACTGCATCGCACACAGGCTCTCAGACTCTGCCCTCAACACGCATGCTGACTCCGCCCCCAGCAAACACGTGGACTCCGCCCCCAACAAACACTCCATGCAGAACAGCAATCACACGTAAGACTCCCACTGGTGCGGAATCTGGACCAATCGAGGATCTGGGATCGCCCGAACCAGAAGGCTAACCCGGTCATGCTACGTGCTACTGAGACACGCGGAGAGGGAGCGCTTGTACGTGGGTGCGTGCTCGTTCACACGTGCCTAGGAGAAATGGTTGATTTGAAGCTATTTATTTCAGTGCTGCTTTTACACTAATTTCTTTTTTTTAACTGTGGATGATGTGAGAATTGACTAAACCAAATCATTGACTGTCTCTCTCCTTCCCTGGCCTACTCTGTGAGGTGTCGTTTTCCCCCTGACCCCTGCTCTGGGCAAGTGTAGCCTTATCTGCACCTGCATATGTATCAAGCTGATGTCCGCACCAGACAACCGTTTGACAACCTTGATCACAACTTCTTTGGAGAAAATGCTAAAACCAGAGGGTCAAAACCTCCACTGCTCTCTGAGAACATAGAACATTAGATCAGAGTTTGTCACTCAGTGCGTTGTCTTGGAAACTCCTTGGCATCAGATGCATAACCACCATGGTACTAATTTGTACGGTCTGGTATTCTTGCACAACGTAGTGTCTGCCAGGTTATGAAACAATCTGCCTGACATGAGCTTAGCTTGGCTGTCGTCACCCATCCCAGTGCTGTGTTTTCATGCTACTGCTAGGCTAATGCTAGGCTTATCCTCTTGGACCAGGAAGCACACAGCTTGCTAAGCTCACGGCTATCTAGATGGGAATCTATGTGATGTATCAACAGCTGCTTTCAAAATAAAAGTGTCATTTGTAATTTTGGGTTAGGGGGTTGTTTTGTATGGTTGTTAACATTGAAGTGACAAATGTACTAGGGTTGTCATCTGCTGGTTTGAATTCTGGTCTGAGATGGTCTGGAGAAGGTGTCAAACTGAGGGTATATACATGTTCTGCAACAGAAAGGCACATTTTTATTCTTATCGTCTATTTTGACTCTGTTAGAAGGTAGTGCTTGGCAGAGAGAAGAGGGGAGAATGCTGACATTCATGTTTCTTGATTGGTAAACGATCCATCATCTGGAATAACTGCAGTAATATTTGAGTATTTGAGGTTCCAGCATCTGACCATTACAGGTGAATGTGTGGCTATTTATATTTTTCCCATTGGGAACTCCCACTGAACGAAACAGCCCAACGCACATTATTGATTTGACAAAATATTTGATTAAGATGTTTTTCCTTCTTCAATCACTAAATAAACATCCAGAACTTGAGGTCCCACAGAGTCATGCGGCTGTCCTCAGTTGACCCAGCACTGAGATGAGTCTCTGTTCTTGTTTTGTGTGTTTAACAAAGAGTGGTCGGAGAGAAATAATGGTGGGGCCATTTTACACTTCAAGCCCATGAGCACTATTTTATTTGTGTGAGTGACCGTCCTATAATGTGATGTTGGTGTACCGGACACATCCCTCAGGGTTACTACCAAGACAGCATTACCAACTACTGACCACTGTTCGATAATTCATTCATCATTTATTCATTTATTTGTTCATGGAAGAGAAATTACCTCTTAACAAATAATTATCTAAATCCAGTATTGGTATCATGCACAAAGTATTTATATTATTAAAAAAAAGAATAACGCTTGTGTGGAAACATTGAAATGTATAAATATACAGTATTTATACTGCTTTGTAAATCACATCCAGATGGAATGTAAACTGTGAAGCGGACCATTTTAATAAAGATTAACTAATATTAGTCACAAGGTTTATTATATATGAAGGGTTGTGGAATAGTTTAATTATGACTTCACATTATTAGTAAAGGACTATGGGTTTTCAAAACATTACATTAGTTATACTGGCAGGACGATGACTAAACAGTTTTAAAATAGATGAGGTATAAAATAAGCCTTATAACAAAACAGGAAATTTGGGAAGATGATCAAGTGGAAGACAGGGATGGGTTTAGTTTTTTTATGGCAAAAATACATTTGCCATATAAATAGCGTGTCTCTTGCTTTCCGCTAGAGGGCCATGTGGAGATGCGTGTCAGTCTCTACTTGGCTACGTAGGCGGAAATTCAGACAACTGTTAGATTAAAATCGTCCCAAATAAAACGAATACAACAAGCCAGTCTTTCTATCTATTAAATCACGGATGTTCAGTAAACCAAAATACCAACAGTATATCTGACGATAGTGTAGTTTCAACGGACTCTGTGTGTTGTATTATGAGTGGTAAAATCAATGTTTGACTTTAGACCCACCCTGATGGGTGATATCTACTTGACAAGGGCCGCGTCGCTCCCGCGGTTGTGTGGGCATGGATAACTTTGGACGAGTTGATGCTTCAAGATTCAATGGGCTTTATTAACATCGTACATGTGCGTTACCAAAGCACAACAAGTAAAATAAGATACAGAAAAAATGGGTGAAATTACCCATTTACGTTTCACCCATCTTTGAGTGAAACGGCCGCGCGTCAAGCATAAACCAGGCTGGGAAGTGGGCGGAGCCTCGGCCATAGCGCTGCGGCAGGGAGTAGGTGGATGGAGGATCCTTAATTGTAACGTTATTCCGGTCTACTGTAACGCAATATCCGATCTCGTACTTGGTCTCTTACTATGCATTATGTACGCCAGTTTAACGGTCCACGGAGCAAGAAGAATAAGAACATACCAAGAATAACAGAAATAACGTCAACGGATATACCTTTATCGAAAGTCCCTCCCTCTCTTACGCTTCTCGCCGCGAAACCCATGTAACTCAAAGTCCCGCCCTCTCTCTTGTCACTAACGCTCATTTGGATGGTCTCACGACGGCACGCCTTGGAGCGAGCGTCAGGGAGCGACTCCCTTCCAGGACTTGTCTTCCAACGAGTCTTCGATCCGAGTTCAGAAGAGTAAAAGTAACCTAGTCCGGGTGGTGTTAATTTAAAACGTCGCGGTGTTGTAGTGGTGATGCTTGGGGTGGTCGGAATGACGGGCAGGTAATGTTATATTATCTGCTACATAACTATATTTAGGAGTAAAATACTCATAATTTCAGCTAGATCCGCTAGCCCCGTTAGCTTAGCGTAGGCCCCGTTATATTAGTTTACTTATTCAATGACAATATAGACCTGAAAAGACGCCAACAACGATGGATTTTTACGTTTAATATCTGCATATTGGTCATAAATACCCCTGTAAGCATTCCATGCTGTTGTCTGTATGAAGCAAATATTCAGGAAAAGTAGTTAACGTTATTCTATCTGGAGAAAGTAGTAACTTACTATTCAATTAGAATGAAAGCTACTTAATAATTTACAAGGTATTAAGCATTTTGAGAACAACATAAACTCATCCTCATTTTAATCTATACAGTTAAATTCATCCTTATGGTATTCTGTAAAGTTAATTTAATCCTCATGTTATCTCTAAAGTTCATTTCATCCTCATGTTATTCTATAAAGTAAAGTTCACCCTGAAGTTATTCTATACATTACGTTAACTAACAACCTTTTAAAGTTGAAAGCTTTTAAAAACGATTAGACATATTTTGTGTATTTAGCCTCTACATGTCAACATCGTGTAGTGTACTCTCATGCCCAAATTAGGTTATGACTTGTGCTGAATATTTCATCACCGTCTTAGTATTGGCGGAGGAGTTATGTATAAACAGACTTACAACAGACCGTCTAAACTTTGCCATTCCAGTCGCCTCATTTAGGATTACTTGTTGGTCTGAATCTTTGGGTAGAGACATCTTCTTGGATACTACTACGGTCAATTTAACCAGGGCTTGCAAACTAGGATTTTTGTTGCTCTGATTGTTATCTTGCTATGAGAAGTATATTATCCACATTTCTGGAATCAATACCATAAGTGTAGTTGCAAGGTCCAAAATGTACTTTTAGAATGTCTTTTTATCTGCCAGAGTGGGAAATCTCCCGACCAAGCAATGGTTTTAATATGCAATGCAGATTTTACCTGTCAAAGCTATCTGTCAGTGCAGCGGTAGGTGTTCATTTTAGACCCTGGGCTAAGGGGTTTAATTCCCAACCCAAAGTTCCTGGGTTCAATCCCTATTTCCACAACCTAACCTGTTGTCATCTTTGAGCAAGATGCCGAACCCCTACCTGCTCCGTAATGATGATGTCATACAGTTTCTGAATTCAATGTCAATTTATTTGGATTAAAGCGTTGATAAATTCCGAAATATAATTCCAAATGTTTTTCCGTACTGACAGCATGGCCAACGCCCTGGCCAACGCAGCGTGCGAGCGCTGCAAGAGTGGCTTTGCTCCCGCGGAGAAGATCGTGAACAGCAACGGAGAGCTGTACCACGAGCAGTGCTTCGTCTGCGCTCAGTGCTTCCAGCAGTTCCCAGAGGGACTCTTCTATGAGGTTCTCTCTCTCTCGCTCTCGCTCTCTCTCTCTCTCCAGCACTTTTATCCAACAGGAAATGTGATATTATCTTCTCCTTATCTTTGCTAACAGGAAGTGTGTTGTGTTTTAGTTTGAAGGCAGGAAGTACTGCGAGCACGACTTCCAGATGCTGTTCGCCCCCTGCTGTCATCAGTGTGGTTAGTCCTACACAAAAAAACACACATGGACATAGGCAACAACGATCGGAAACAGACAAAGCACACCATAGACACAACACCACAGAGGTACACGTATAACAACACAAAATAAAAACACACTGAACAATGCACATCACACAGTAGGGGTGGGCGATATGGCAAAAATATCATGTCACAATCAACAATCTTATCACAATTTTTTTTCATGTTTTGCAAGTTACTTAACAGTACAACCAAGCTATTTCTCTTATTTAAAAAAATATGGCCTTAAATATATGTGATTGACAGGCTAGGTGGATTCCCCAAAACAATCAGAAGAGATGCCCTGATTGGTCAGAAATAAGGTGGGAGCGGTCTAAAAGCTAAATTGTCCCATACAGCACATGCCTGAGAGCAGTCATCTAGAACAGATATTCTTAGATTTCAAGCACTTATACCTGACGGATGACAAAGCCATTTTTAACAAATTACATAAATGAAAGCTTTTAGATCATGCCATAGATCTTGCTTACAGCACATTCTAATTAGTCCTACATCCATTGCATTAGCCTTACATAGGCTATTAACCATGGGTAAGAGAAAATAACAATAATCATTGTTATATTTTATGTTATATATATAACATTCATTTATATACTTTTTATTTATATAATTTATCTAATGAGAGATCGACAACTAAATACTTTGATGGGGGAACACATCGCAACGATAAAAATGAAGAAGAAAGTAAAGTCTCTAACACGGGCTGTGCATGTTTACTCTACATTCACGCTCAGTGATAAGGGATCTTAAGCAGGGAACGAATGAGACAATCCGCGATCCAAGATTAGCGGTGATAACTGAAAACTGAAACGCGGAATGGATGGCGTTAAAGCGCGGCATAAAGAGAGGCGACAGCCGGTCAGGTTCCAACGAGACTTGAGCGGGGTCTTGAATCCCGCTTAAGATGGCGTCATTGCTGTCTTTGTACGTTTTAAGGGCATGAGCGTACGCAGAAAACACAACCTACTCGCGCTGGTTAAAATGATTCTCTCCGTGGGTACTCGGCAGGGCATTTTGGCTGTTGTGCTAAATTAAATGGTGCCGGTTTTTTTTCTATAGTACACTGAAACGCATCATTCACATCTATTTTGAATTTATAATCAGTCAAACGCTTCTACATTCTCGTTATCGATGCAGGTTCTGTAATGATGGAATGTGAATACCGTGCGTAGTCCGGAAGAACGGAGCTCTGCGTCTCCACAGAGACCGGCAACTGTTTGATTTCATAGATGTTTCATACTAATTACGGCCCCTGTCCGCCTGTCTGATTGCTGAAGATCAAACTTGTTGACACATGTGATCCAACATGTGCTCTCAGGGGAGTTCATCATCGGCCGTGTGATCAAGGCCATGAACAACAGCTGGCACCCTGACTGCTTCTGCTGCAACATCTGCCAGGCAGTGCTCGCTGACGTGGGCTTTGTTAAGAACGCCGGCAGGTCAGCACCATATTTACTGTGTTTAATCTGTGATCTGTAATCTACAACCACAGGTCAGCCCCATATATACTGTG